>CAAKHC010009559.1:38832-59711 GCA_901007825.1 Macroramphosus scolopax | reverse complement strand
AGGGGGAAGAGAGGGGGGGGGGGGGGGGGGGGGGGGGGGGGGGGGGGGGGGGGGGGGGGGGGGGGGGGGGGGGGGGGGGGGGGATGCGGAGAGAGGGATGATGAAAATCAAATTTAAGCCAACAGAAAAACAAACTCAACAAATGAGACAGCTACAAACTCATGAGTAGGAGTGATGGTACAGGGAAGAGATTTTTCTTGATTTGGCCCCTCCTCTTCAGATCTATGTATAGAGTATAGAGATAGATGAGGAAAGCAGGGGGAACGCGGAGGTTCAGTGAGGGAGCGGCGCGATCCATCAACTGGGCTTAGTGCCTCTGCAGCAGCAGGACCGGAGCTGGCAGGTGAGGGGAATGGAGGGGCTGATAAAGTGGGGGCTCCTACAGAGTCAATAGAACCAACAGCATTGCATCTGTCACCAGAGGTTGGATGGAGAGTGCAGTGCACGGGATAAAAGAAATGATAACGCTGGGGCAGAAGATTGAAGGACAGAGATTTGAAGAGAAATCTTCACAGAGTTTAGGCACATGGAGCTTTTGTTCGGCTTTGTTGTGTCCGGTTTTTGTCTTCCAGCGAGGGACGGAAGAGCCGGTGTGCATCCAGTGATAGTGCACGAGTGCACATAATATTCAGTCTCCCTGGGACATCCATAAACAACTATACAAACAATGTAGTCCTTATAGGAGTAGGAGAGAGCCACGGGCAGATAAGTGGGCCGACAGCAAAATCAATGGCTTGATAGATGGGGCTGGTGTGTACATGTAATCAGGCAACGGGGAGGCCAGGCCGGAGCAGGGGGAGGTGACAGTCAGGGTCGGTCTAACTGATGGCCCGTTTGAACCCATCCTGTAGAGTTTCTATTCATCCTGACTGACTCCGCAGTATAGCCACAAGTGAAAGCATGCTTCGGTGGGTGGGCTCCAGAGGAAGAACCTCAGAGCTCAAGACAGGGAAAGATTGTTATTTTCTGACAACACGGACCCGGGGAGTAAACAGAACAGTACAAGGAATCAATAAGTGTTTTAGCCATTACTTCCTTGAATATGGCAGATTTCCAACCTTTTCAAAGGCTGCAATCGACTGGTGAAAGTGACGTCATCATTTGAAGTTATTCTCACATAAAACATCTATTTTACATATTTTAATATCTTTTCAATCAACTATAACCTTTTGGAACTATAGTAGAAATAACTTGGAGGGCTGAAGTAGGATTTTCTGGTCTCTAGTGTTTGATATTTATAAAGCATTTGCCCTTGCTGGCGAATGCGCTCCCCTTTCCCCAGCTCCATGTCAAGAAAGTGTCATGTCTGGGAGCAGGGTTACCCAAGGCACGGAAAACAACATCAGAGCTGAGGAAGACGGACCACAGAGGGAATGCAAAGTAGATACATGGAGAGGTCGGTGTCAGCGACCCGTGAAAACTATTCTCGTGTGTTAAAGTTGTGGAGTTCTGTCTCCGCAGAGTGCAACCTCTCTGGATCAATCTGTAGCTACATAACTTTGTTAAATCCAACACCAAACTCTCTGACAGCCTAAATGTGATAAACAAGCTCCAAATCAAATTAGATCACAACTCTTTCCTTTTTCCAGCCGGGCTCGGTTGCGATGAAGACGGAGCAGCGCCGGTTGTATCGCTATCATCGGCCGTATCGAATTCCTCCGCCGGATTTCTGTGATGTCTCGCAGATGAAATGATTTAAATAAATTCAAACAACATAAAATAAGATCAAGCTGCAATAGAACCCACGGACACATGTTTGCTCGGATCCCGACCCCGCGGCTGCAGCGAGTAAACCAGCCGTCCGAGGTGAGTTCAGATTGCACACAACTTCCATTCCCAATCATATTTGCCATAATGTGAGCTTTTAGATAATGGGTCCTTCTCCTAAATGCTTGTGGAAATGGTCATTAGCATTGACATAAGTGGCTTCACCCTCTTAGCTTCCAAAAAAATCAATCCTTGAAATGATCCTAAATCTATATCATTACGGCTTTATATTCTCTGCAAACCGGCCATCAATCTGAGAACTAATGCTTCCGAGATGGTCTGAGAGGGCTGCCGAGGGGCAGGGGGGAGCGGGCTGAACGTATGTTGTGCTGCAGAGGGGAATAAAAAGGATGAGTAAGACAAATAAGAGCAGGTCCTCTGGTGGATTGCACCCTGATGTTTCTATACTCTATATGACCTTGACTATAAAATCAGCTAATGCGTTCCCCTGGTGCTGATGTTGAGATGAAATCACTGAACACTGAAGTAATAGTTTCCTGTGAGTCCCCAGTGCATGTGGGAACACAGCACGGTGTTATTTTGGACCAAGACTTGCGTATCCATCATCCGGCTGCACCTGAAGATGTATATTGACTGTCAATGTGTCACCTGTCACCTCCAGCACATCATGCCAACTTCATGCTACCATGCAGGGAAGCAGTTCACCATCCTACGGCGCCGACTGCATCGGATTCAAGACATCCGTCCGTCGTGCCTCTGTTGTATTTTGAGTGTCACAATCACCATGTTGTATACGCGACGGAGGCGACAGTGACAGTGTGTGACTCTAACACATCCAAAGATGTTCATTGGAGCAGAGTTTTATTAAACTGCACAGATTTTAATTGAGTTAATGCAGCTCTCTGCTCATCGTCTTCCTCCTGTTACGTTGGCACAGACGAGAATGTCTTCACACTGCAGTAAACACACACACACACACACACACACACACACACACACACACACACACACACACACACATATACTCTAGTAGACATGAGACAAACTTCAACATGACTTTGACAAGTAAATGTAAACAAACACCCCTTTTCCATCGGGTCAGGTTAAGGTCTGGTTTGCCCAAACATTGGTTACAGAGACGTCCAAACACTCTGCTGGTCTAGAACCAATAACCTCTTCCGTCACGGTTGGGACAGAGCCAGCCAATAATGACCGGATCGCAATATCAGCTAGCGAAGCCGGGAGCAACACTTCAGTCATTGTTGATGTGGCACTAGCTGAACCGATATATACGGTGACGTCATGTCGTGCCAGTGGAACCTGAAACCGGTCCTTAGGATGTGTGCAAGTCGAACCGACTCTGAGTCAGCGCTCGCACTAGCCCAGAACTAGCGCTAAGTTTGCATTGGTGGAAAGAGGTAAAAGTGGATAAGTACTGTTTATGTATCCGTCATGTGACAGAGGAAGCAGGATTGTTGGCTCCGTTGAACCGCCTGGCTGATTTGCAGCTCAAAGAAAGAGAAGCAGAAAACAATTCACCGCCTGAGGAAAACGTTCCGAGTGCACCGCAATCTGGCTCTGGCCCCCTTTATTGGTACAAACAAAACAGTAAAAACAATAGAGGAACTGGGATTTTAAAAGAAGGAAATGCTGGTGAGACCTGGAGCTGTTTGTGTTCTTTCAAATCATTATAAGAGAAAATCATTACGTACAATCCTTTCTCACTTTCCGACATGTGTAATTGCTCAGGAAAGAAACGTAACTCTACACTTGTGCTGCTTTGTGGCCTTGTGTTTCCTCTCATTGGACCTAGGGAATCCAGAGTTTTTAAATTAGGGTGGTAATCAGAGAAGGCTGGCAGTTGTGTGATTAAAATATAATCACTTATTATTATTTTAAATATAACTCCCATACTCTTGCCCTTTGACAAGGATAATTACTTAAAGTACTTTCCCATGTGGCGAGTCCTTTTAAAACATATACTTATATTTGCAGGCAGGGCTGACAGGAAAAGATGAACACTGGTTTCTGCTTTTATGTCACTCTGTCCAACAGCCTTTGTATTATGCATGCGCGACCCAAGTAAAGCAGATCAACAGGGAAAGGCAGAGAAATGCGAGTTGTAGCGAGTTTTGTACGAGTGGAGTGAAACAGAATGAGTGAGAGACAGGGTGAGAGATTTATATGGGGATGGTAACACAGCACGGTGATGAAAGAGCATACTGAAACTCCTGGTCAAAGGGTGAACACATTTCTTTTGTTGGCAGGTCAGAGAGAGTAGCAGAGGATTAGCTAGATACTCACTCTGCATGCACAGCCCATCGGTGCAGTTCTTGGACTGGAGCACCATACCCTCACAGTCCTTCCCCCCGTTTTTGGGCGCTGGAGCGCTGCATTCCCTCCTCCTCCAGTGGGTGCACTCTGTCCCACAGGTGGACCACTTACTCCACTCTGTCCACAGGCCATCCACTACCACACAACAGACAGATGAGGGTACAGTGAAGACAATGGGCGCATGAGCGTGTGAGTGGGTATGTGGTCGAGGCGGCGGAGGATATGTGGGAGAGAAAGACACGGTATGAAAAGAGTGGAATATGCAAACTCAAAAATTGCAACACATTTCACTAATTGTGTTTAGTTCCGTGCACCGAAACCCTTTCCTCCCACTAATAAGTGGGCGTATTGTAATTTTATGCCGTACCTGGGCACAGTGGATTACACGCCAGCTTCTGGATGCCTTGCCCTTCACAGATGGCGCCGCCGTTGAGTGGTGCCGGGTTGGTGCAGCTCCGCGTGCGTTTCTGGTACCCACGTCCACAGCGACTGTTGCACACCGACCACTCTGTCCACGTCGACCATCCACCGTTCACTGGAACACACGGTGATAAAACACGTTAGGATTATCAGTGCTCTTGTTTCCCTTCATCTCTTTCTGAAGTGGAAATACTGAACAAAAATACTGTTTTATAAATATACACATTAAATAAGATAAAATTAGTTTGTATTTAAAAATGCATTAAACACACAAACACACCAACAGATTAGGATTTATAAGATTTATCTACACATCATTAACTGGAATCCATTTGGCATCTCTCTGCAGTCATTGCCCCATATACACCGGGTAAACACTGCACTGTTTTTGGTTTCTGACCCTCAAATCGCAGGTCGTTACTTTGTCACGGAGCCAGACAGTAAATTCTGGTCAGATTGCGGCGTTTTACATTCACTGATTCCTCCTAATGCCTCTCTTTCCTCTCTCATCCGTCTCTGTCAGCGGCTAAATCCAGCGCAGAGTGACACCAGGGTTTGCGTCTGGGAACAAGCCTGTGGCATCTGAGACGGTGGAACTGGGCCGCTCCGAGCCCCTGACTATCAAATGTGGCGTGCTCACGAGTGAGACCCAAAATATTGGACTCCAGGGGGAGGCTGCCAAAGCCCTGTTTTTCTTACTGTCTGCTTCCTTTCCTCCCTGGATTAGACTTTTTTTCCTCTCTCGTTCCCTCTATCTCTCATACCCATTTCTTCTCTCTCGTTGCCAGTTTGTGCTCATGTTTCTTGTGCCCTTGTTGCCGGCTGGGCTGGGAGACGGTGGACTAAGAATGCCCTCGCTGCTCCTCTCACTTTTTAATTACTAAGTGTCAGACGGAGCTACACCTTATCCTTTTGGGTTTCTCACACTGCGCTGTGGGAGAGTATACGCGCTTTCAAATGCTGCACAGTCGTGCATAAATGTGTGTGTATCTCTTTTTAAGAAAAGGCGGATAAAAAAGCGAGGACAGCGAAAACAGATGCATTTGGTACCTCAAGGATGAACCGACATCAAAGCTGTTATTCCAACACTTAGTCCGGGTAGACTGTGTTGGTGACGGGGAATCCTCGCAGAGACAGCGACCCCCCCTCCTCGAATATGCTCTCTCGGATTTACAATTTCATTCTTACACTGATCCCACACTACCCATGCTGTTCTCAATGTTCCCTCAAAGTAGATAAACAAAGCAACATGGATTCTAACATACCACAACCCCCGCCAGTCTTGGAACGCTGCTCTGCGAGGGATGGGGGAAAGTGATGATAAAAAGATACTAGTGGAAGTATGATTCCAAGCGTTTATGCACTTTGGGCTTGTGTACGCATGCATGCAGTGCTCCTTCATTCAGTCTGAATGTGTGTTTCACTGTACATACAACAAAAAGGGGTACGAGTTCAGCTGCCTTTGCAGAGATTGTGATGTTACTCAATCCCCAGAGACGGATCCGCAGTATCGCGAGGAGTCCTCTCAAGAACAAGATGAGCTCTGTTGGCCTCAGTTAAACGAGCTATCAAGTCGTTTGTTGTTCCACACAGAAAAAAAAACTATTTCTCAAGTTGAAAAAAAAAAGCATCTGCTCCATGTGTCACTTCTTATGTCTTGAGTTGCAGGCGTTGCGGCTGAACAGCCTTGTTGTGATTTAGCAATCAAGATAGTTGATGTTGGAGACATGGGGGAGTCTGTGTGAAACCACAGCGGGGGGGCTCTCTAAGTACGGCTCAGCCACATCACTCGCTAAAAAAAAATAAAAAAAAATCATAGGATCACAAATCCTCAATTCCTTGCACACCTTCAGGCTGGAACAAAATGAATGAATGTTACACGCCGCGAGAGAGAGAGAGAGAGAGAGAGAGAGAGAGAGAGAGAGAGAGAGAGAGAGAGAGAGAGAGAGAGAGAGAGAGAGAGAGAGAGAGAGAGCGAGAGAGCGAGAGAGAGAGAGAGAGAGGGATTTACTTCATGAAGATAAGAATGACTTTGAAATTTGTTTAATTTCGAGTTCAGCTGACTCCAAGGTCAGGAGATTAATGTTAGTTAGCATCGACTGTGTTGTCAAAACAGCAATATTTCTGAATAACTAATATGAATTGGCAATGCATAATGTGTTTTATTCAAACGATCACTGTGTAGAATCACCAAGCAGCAATCAGCGATAAGTTGATGATCAGTGCAGCGTTTTGCAGCCAATGCAAATATTTCCCCAAGTGGTTTGGACCATAAGCAGCGGTAAAGCAGAATGATTGGACATGCATCCACCAGGTGGACATCATGTTGCCTGGTTCCTGCTAGAAGTGTAAATAAGCAGCTGTGCATGCTGTATCAACTTAAACCTGATAAGTCAGTGTTGTGTCTCTGCTGCCCCCGGTGGACAAATCGTTTATCGGACCAGAATGAGACAGAAGTTGTTTTACCATAGACAATAACCGTGGCGGTGGTGCTCCGTCTCTTGGCCACGATGTTCTTGGCCACACAGGTGTAGTTGGCGGTGTCGGAGAGACGGGCCTGCTTGATGATGAGGTTGTGGTCAATGGTGATGTAGAAGTTTCTGTCGTCTGCGGGATCGATAATCTCCTCATTCTTCAACCACTCAACCTGAGAAGAAACAACATGAACAGAGGAGAAAGATGTCAACAATTTTAAATAGAGGCAAAGCAGGAAGTTGCCCCATCCGTTTGGGGCCACCAACTGCTAACTAACTTTACTCCACGCCATTGTCCTAAATCTGAACTGTAACAACATCACAGATATATACAAACATATTTAATCGGCTGTGGTTTTTCTTGTCTCCGCCTAATCTTTCGAATAAGCACAACTGTTTATGTCCCGGCTACAAAAAGCTATGAAGCTGTTCTTATTGTTCCCTGAGGACAATGCACTACAGTAACAACAATTTATTCAGACAGCGACAGCAAGGGAAAGAAAACTCTCCACTATTCCTGAATCTGAGAGGCTGTTTGACCTTTCCTTATGAGTTCACTTCTCTAAACGCTGCTGATGTTGAGCTATTGCAGAGCAGGGGACCATTTAGAACCTTTATTCGGCTGTAAATCAAAAAGATCCTTTTTCTCTTCAAGGAGGTGTGAAGATTCGGAGAAGAACAACACATGCCGCTCACACTCTGCAGCCACTTTGATTCAAAATATTTCCTGGTTTCTTTGGTTTTTCTTCAAAGCAGCTGTCCAGCCACGAGGAGGCCTGGCAAGTTAACTTCCTGTGCATTGTGCTGTCCCATGAGTAGAGGGGCCTGATAAGAGATAAGACACCAACTAGCAGTGCAGCAAAGATAAGCAGGATGTTTATAAGAGAGCCCTCTCATGAGAGATAAACTATCTCAAAGAAGTTCACCAATAACCTGATACGAAGACAAAACAGTCTGCAGGCTCTCTGTTGTTGAATATTCTTACCAACACAATGCACAACACATGGGGCATTACTGTAAAACCTCCATTGTCGGAACTTTCTCAGAAGAGAAGATTGACTGATTGTGACACACACTTGGTTACACGCATCGCCGGCGTCACTGATGACAGATATCGAGTGCAGCATCAGTGTCACACCGATGCAACGCTGCCTGTTCTATCATCCAACCAGTGGGAGCACAATGAAGAGGCAAAGAAGACGATATTTTGATTTCTTCACAATTATTTAACCTCTTCCAGGCCAGCTCCATCAAATCAATGCATGCAACACTTGTCTGCAGCCACTCAAAACACACCTTTCCCCTCATGACAAAGTTATATCGAAGCAAACACTGCAAACCTAATAGCTTTTAGGGTTTTACAGTAAACCACTTTGGCTGATGTATATTCTCTTCTGATTTTGTGATTCTGAGTGTTTTCCTACCACGAACATGTAACACCTAAATCAATCTCCTGGAGCCAGGAAGGATAGGATTCCCCCAGCAGCCGTCTACCGGCTGAAATGAAACCTGTGTCACACACGAGCGCAATGCAATAAAGAGCAGCGTGACATAAGTTATGATGCATAGGAGATGCGTTGCATCAGTCCCGTCATTCGGAGATTGATCTCAGTTTTCATCCTCATCCTTCAACATGCTGCCACAGTTTTAAGGATGACTCCTAACAGAAAAACAAAAATATTTTTTATATTGACCTTTGAACAATTCAGCTACTTTATTACTAGTTATAGAATATATCATTATTACACAAGTCAGAGGCTGTCATGAAGTGTTTTATGGTGCCTTGTGCATTTGTATAAGACACAAGGGGAGTAGGGGAGCATCAGTAGCTAACGAGTTAGGAGCGTCCTTATTAGAACGAGCTGACTCGACACATTAGGGGGTTACTTTGATTATACTGAATGCATCGAAATATGACCGACACAGCCGGAGTGAAGGGCCACAATTTCATCCTTAAAAGCAAAACAAATAAGTCTTATTTAGATAGAGAATTAAAGGTCATGTGTGGACTACATGTAGAGCATCTAGTCCTTCAGTGCTCGCATCAGTTTGTTGGGAACTGAAAGGTCTGTTCTTAGAATGCAGATTGACAGTTGATACAAAAAAGGTGGTTATCCAATTTTGCTCCAATCACAGAGGCAGCCTCTCTGAACGTGCTGCGTTCAGATGTCAAGAGCACTTTTATATGGGAGGGTAATTAAAAATTGAACAAAGGGGCTTTTCAGCGCAGATGGAGGGGCGGGAGGGAGACGGAGTGACGAGGGACAGAAACTCATGTCAGAAGTGAGAATGTCTGCGCGAGAGAGCAGAAGTGAGCAACAGTTCACCCATCATTTATTCTGCAGCGACTATAATTAGGGCTCATTAATAAAACCCGAGATGAAAAGGTAAGCCAAACTCTACACCACACTTGTGAAAGGATTTCAAATGAAGGAGCAGAAGACTGCCTCTCGCACAGCACTTGTCCAACTTCCTCTCATGCCAACAGACACACACACACACACACACATGCAGGCACACACACTTACAGCTCATTAGTGTCTGATTGGCAGTGGAACATCCGGAGAGGTAATTGGCACATTTCTTGTCATTAACGAAGGGAAACTGCCACATGTCAGCTATCATAAAGAGAGGGAGGCTTCTTGTCTTGTTCGAGAAAGCCAAGTGACAGAGACGGAAAGAAAGACGGGGAAAGTCCGGCGTGAACCCGGAGAGGAAGAGAAGGTGGCAGACACAAAGAGAGACACGTGGGTGTGGCAGCAGAGGATGACACATGCGGAGGAAGATTCATTATACCTGAGAGTACAGATAAGGAAAAATAAAGATGTTGCAAGGACGGAAAGAGGGGACTGTAGTGGTGAGAGAAAAAGATATGTCAAAAGAAAAGACTGAAACATAGTGATGGACGCCACGCCAAGCCAAAGGAGCTTCATCACCCCCTGGTGGCTGGTGGCAGTATAACCACCCCATACAGGTTAGCAGATGGGACTTGGGCAAAACTAAAAAAGCGAAACACACGTCAAATACATTTTCACGAAAGATGATTTCAGTGTTTCCATCCTGAGTCTGGTTCTAGATGACATCACCAGATCAGTGTGGCAGCATACGTCCATGGGATATTTTGGCTTAATTTTTGTAAAGGGGGATTAGGTGGAGCTGCTCTGTCCAGTGGAGGTTCTGTACATTGGGGAGGAGGTAATTCAATGATATTCGTTATGAACCAGTGACGTGCGTGTGTTTTGTAGGCATAGTTACAGCATGTATTCATAGCGTGCACTGCAGACAGCACACAGTTTGCTTGATTCATTAAAATGGTAAAGCATACAGAGTCAGTGAGTATAAGCCAAGAACAAGCTGTAATGACTTGTGCCTGGCACTGCCTTGTTGCTCATTGGGCCTGGTTTGAAGGGAGAGCATTTCTAAACCAAATATATAATAAGCGGTTGACCAGCCTCAGACCATTTTCGAAATGTGGCAAAGATATGCGCCTTTCATATACCAGATTGTAAGAGAATATAATCGGTGTGTCCTTTGCAGCAATCCTGGTTTCATTCTCCATTGTGTACTTCTCTGCTCGGTTTTTCCAGCAAACCTCATAAAATATTTGACATTTGATTATCATTTTTTAAAGAGAAAACATCACGACTTGAACTCTATAACACCAATTTACTTTCTTGGGATGAAAATGTAAAATTTTGACTTCTCCAAGTTGACAAGTATTGATTTTGGTGTCACTGAGGCTCGAATGTGTCTTTTCGGTTGGAGGCACAAATTGCAGGTTCAGTGTCCACTGTCATTTCTTCTCCCCCCTTGCAAACTGCCTGCCGACAGGGCTTCGGCAGCCACGTAGGAGGAACCACTGAGTGGGATGTTTCTGTGCTCTGCCAGGGTGTGCCAACACATCTCTAATTAGCCAAATATACAGAACACACTGTATACAATCCACTCACTTGTTAAGAACCAGTGCAAGGCAAAACCATTCATTACTCATCGCTGTTTTGTCAGAAATAGAAGGTGCAGCAGAGTGTGGGGGTGGAAATGGGTGTGAAAAAAAAAAAAAATCCGCAGCAATGTACGAGTCTCTTCGACAGAGAAGTCATTATGAGCCCTCCCGCTTCTCTACATGAAGTTGAACTATCTCTCCGTTGTAATTTTATTCATTCCCCTTTTCTTTTTTTTTATTCAAAGCATACATCCGCCGCGAGCTTAAATGACACACCTGGCGAACGAGCCACAAAATGTTACAAACTGATTATTCAATCATTCACTACGAGACAACAAGGCATATGTGCTGCATCCGCCTGCCTGACAAGTATGGAAATGTAAGCTGTATAAATATTAACAAGCCAAAATGCGCAAAGGTGTGATATCTTGAGATGCGACGGGGATTGTATGCGTGTGTGCCTCTGTACTTCTGCCTCGTGTTTATATGTATATATGTGTGTTTGTGAGGGTGTGTATGTAGGAGTTGGAATGTCACGGGAGGAGGCGGCAGGGTTAAGGTAGACAGCAGCAGATAGGCAGCAGAGGAGGAGGGGGTGTAGTGGGTGTCCATGCCGAGGACGGACTTGAGCCGGTGTCTTAGTCTATAGTGGGAGAACAACAGATCCAAGGACAGCAGGACTCGTCCTTGCTGCAGCAAAACTGTTTTCTCTTTCAGACTTCATGCAGCAGGCATGTTGAAATTAAAGTTTTACAATCACCTGCCTGTCAGTGTTACTGATACTGATTTTATTTTTCTAATGTGGCAGCAATACGCTTCTTATCATATGTGAAGTATGATATAAAGTAGTATAGCCCGTCGCTAATGCTGCAGCTTTGCCAGGAAGAGAACTATGTGATACACTCTGTGCACACAGGTCTCGGCCTCCTTGAATCTCTCGTGGCCTTTAGAAAAGCTCAGATGATAACTCCACCAAGGCGGAGGGGTTTTGTGCTCTGATCGAGGTCAGAGCTCTCTCTCTCTCTCTCTCGATGTAATCCAGGAGCAAGGATGAAAATACTGGAGCGATTCACTAACTCACTGCAAACAGCTAAAAAATTGTTTTTAAGTGAAAAAAAAAAAAAAACCCAAGCAGTTTACCCAAAAATGATAAGTGTCTCATTTACGTTACATTTCTATATTAAATTAAACTACCAACCGGCAACCGACAATTCTGTTCCCCTGCAATTTCAGATCGCTTGGAGAATTCTTTATAATTTTTCCAAACAGGAAGCTGTAACTCAGGGGCTTGGAAGGAAGTCATCCTGGCAGCCCAACCGGTCATTGAAAACACAAAGAATGGCTGTAAGTTGTTCTTGTTGGTGAGTTGTCTTAAATTGCACATGCAGTATTTCCTCGTTTTTTTTTTTTGTTTTCAAGGTCTGTCCTATTATAAATGTTTTATTTTCGCTTGGCCGTGTGACCCATCCTGGGCCAAACTCGTACATGTGAATGTTTGTTGAGGCCTGACTCGATTGAGGTAAGGTCAGTGACTTACAGAGGACACCGGAGCTCACAAATGTCGGGCTTTTAGAGTAAATCACAGTGCTCGCAGGGTAAAACAGTGGTGATTGACAGTTGAGTGCTCGAAGGTTGGTCGCCACAGGGAATGCGTCTTGCCCTCGTAACACATTCTCCCCCTTGGGTAGCCTTAAAGAACTCATACTTTCTGTTTCACAGGGCACACAAGTGTTGTTACTCTTGACATTCCCGGCCCTTTTCCTAACGCAACTACGCACCATCGACTGGGAGAAAGAAATCAGCTATTTCCTGACAAGGTGACCCGACTAGCTGTTGTTTGCATTTCGCCTTCCCCTCGTGATCAGCGGTGATCACTGACATTTCCATGGTTTGATGCGTTGGAAAGGTGAATGCTGGATCTGATTAAGTGCCGACGTCAAGACATTCAAGCTCGTATAACATAACAACATCAGCCGACTGGACTCCATGTTCGGCTCTTGAATTCAACTGCATTCATCTGCCTCGGTTCCTCTCTTCTCTTGATGAGTGTGTGAAGTAAAGATCTTTTCTTCTGAGTAAAGCCAATGGACTTAATCACGGCAGCGGGGCCTCTTCCCCGCAGAGCATCAATGACTCGTTACCCATGATAACACGGCAGGACCCCGGCTGACTGAGGAGATGCCTGAATTAAAAACCCTGCTTCCATGGAAACAAGCTCAACAGCTCACAGTGCTGCGTCACCTCTGAACTCCTGTCTCACTCTCGGCGCTGTCACGAGTGCTCGGAAGTGGAGATGGAGGGCATGGTAGAAGAAAGGAGAAAGGCACAATAAAGCTGCATACTTAAACAAAGGCGATTTAAGTCCATTTTATGAGCCTGCCACATATTATTGAGTATGAAAAGAGTCATCCATTACTTGTGTAGAGGCCCTTTAGATATTCATGAAAGAGCCTCATCGAGGGACTCAAAGGAGAAGGTACCGCATTGAGCTGAATCTTCCATCCTCATCCTCACCTTTATTAGTCTATCTATGGGCAGCACTCGGCAATAAAGCCCACATAACGTGGAAACAGAGCAGATGCCGTTTCCCGACAAATCCCTCACTCTCTCTTTCTTTCTAGAATAACCTCAACAGTCACAATTTCCCTCTGCTCTTGATTACATATATATCAAATATTCATGGACAGGGAAACGTGTAAGAATGAATTTTTAGGGAGCCTGGTGAGTGTCTAATGTATTCAGACTTTACAAGATGACTGAATCATTGGGCAATTTCAGAAACCTCAGTCACAGTATTTCAGTCCTCCGGGGCCAAAGTTCCATTGGTAATGGTTGCAGGGAGGCCAAAATAAACCCGGGCGGCTTGTTTTCTTTGTGTGGGTGTGTGTGTGTGTGTTAGTGTGTGTGTACAGCTATCTTTGTGAGGACCATTTGGAGTTTTGAACCAGCCAAGTGAAGACAGTTTGAGAAGGTGATGACGTGATGGTCCTTACCTTCTGACGCACCTTTAAAGGACAGTTTTATACCTGACTTTACGGCTTGATTTTAACCCTTAAGTCCGATTTAAGGTAAGAATTGGGGTCAGGCACTCAGTTGTGATGGATAGGGTGAAGACGTTGTTAGGACTAGGGTTAGGGTTAGACAAGTATTGGATATGTTTAGGGTTACGTTAAGTCAATGTAATGTCCTTTGAAGTGATGCGATCAATGTTAACCATATTTAAGGTTTTAGACATGGTTTTATGGTTGACTTTAGAATTGGGTCCTGGATGCGGTCAGGCCTTTGGCTGTGATGGTGAGGCGATGGGTAATTGGCTTTGGGATTCATTATGTCAATGGATATCCTCACAGTGGCTGTACAAACATCCTCAGAGACGACGGGAGCTTATGTAATGATGATATTTAGTATTCAGGCGACGGCCCCCGCAGAAAGTCAGCAAAGTTTAAACATCACTTCGGTACAATCACAGGGTGTCATTACTCCGATACAACTTCATGACAACCTGTAATGTAAGTTGAAAGGGGGCCGATCAACGCGGAACTGACACTGGATCACATCAAATGTTGCGGAGCCACTTTGTAATCTGAGATCAAAAAGGGAACGGTGATTGACATCGCAGAATGTGGGCTTCATAGCTTCGTCAGCTACGTCTCACGATAGTTGATGTCGACAGAATACCCTCCTGAAAACTCAAAATGTCACCATGTGTCAGTGCTTGCATTCATTTATTCATCACAAAGTTAACTGCTAAGCTGTTTTAAAAGTGAACGTAAACTCTTATAACGTTATTTACCTTCAACGATGATAATAGTGAGCCACAAACATGGATTTTAAACCACAATCTTGATTTGTCCCTGACCATCACCATGTTGTATGCGCCTAAACCTAACCAGCATTGGTTCATTGTCACATGTAACTATTAAACATCGTTAAGGAAACTGTTGATTGATCGTCTGTTTCCGGCTGTAAAGTCCGGAGTTTCTCGTTATATATTGAATTTAAAAACCCAAGTGCTTCTTATGATGAACGTCGCAGTTATCTGAGAGACTGCTGCGTCTCATTGACTGTGACTGATCGACGATAATCACTGTTCACTTCCGAGAACAGATTATGGACTTTCAGTGTTTCTGTGTGAAGTTCATGTCAGTTATCGTGCGTGCACGCAGGTTTGGAAATGTCCTAACTGTTCTTCGCGCACACACAAGTGAAAGTGCAGCTGTAGGACTGTTATACAGTCCATGAACAGTCAGCACAGCATGTGTTTGTGCCACTTGTCCTCCTTGTGAAAGAAGAGATTTGGAAGCCGGTCACACAGCAGAGTGTCCATCACATACGGTCCCCACGATTTAACAAAAGCGCTGTAAGTGTTTGGGTTTTATGGCTCAGCCACAACCTACCATCCTGCCAGCCTCTCCCTCGCTGGGTAAAGGCCTGTAAAGGAACCACATAGTGAACTGACAGCCCACTGGAGGCTTGACAACAAGCCGCTGGATCCAACCTCGGCAAAACCTCAACAGCTCTTCTCCCTCTGCCATCAGCCTCTCTCATCCTCGCTCTATTTTGTTTTCGTCTTAGAGAGGCTGAAATACGACAGATCTTCCCTTCACGACGTCTGCTACATATTTCTGCAGATCCATACGAAGCCACAGACTTAGCACATCTGCTTTTTCTGAATCGTTTTCTCTGGCTGGCTTGTGTGGGAAAAAGGCCTGGCAAACTCAGACTGAAAAAGCAGCGTTCGTTGCGTCCTTTTCCCACCGAGGCAGCTGCGTCTGACTTCAGAAAAAAAGAAGAGGAAAAATAAACTGTGGAGTGGAACGGTTGTATTTTCTTTTTGGTAGCTGTGAGGTAAGTGTGAGTAATCAAAGGAGCTGAACGTGTGCCTCTGTACACACACACACACAAATCAACCAGAGCATCACTATGCATGCGGGGAGAGTTTCAAACAATCTTTGTTCTGTCTTTGTTTCAGAAAAGGGAACTTGCTGGCTTAATATCAATGTCACTTTCCCTCTTAGAACTCAACCAAACTTGTCCGCTTATTGAAGACTAGGCAAGTTTTGTGATTGGTAACTACATTAAAACTGCACTGCCTTTACTGCAGCAACTACTAATGCATATCCAGACAAAATACACTATTTATGTTTGTGTTTACCCTTTATTGTACATTAGTGTTGCAGCTGCATATCTCAGAGAGCATATGCTGGACCCCAACTGAGTCTTTAATGGCTGCACTGAGCCAATCCAGCATTGATAGAGAGACCACATACAGGCAGAATAATCGCCAATACTATTTGGCTGTTACAGAAACTCCATCAGGCTGGAGCCTGGATTGTATGAGGATAGTCTGCAGAGTGCCAGTCCCAAACTTTCGTCCATTTAGCCTGTCAGCACTTCCAGCGTGGATAAATGCTGTGCAGTTCCACTCACTTAACTCAGCTTTTCCAGGTCAATCACAAGCCTTGACAGAGCAGCACAGTCCCTACACACCCCCCCACTAAAAAAATACCCCTCCATCTAACTACCCTTTCATCCTCTATTTATGTTCCTGCAATCTCAGCTGAGCCTTTTCAAATGCAGCTTTAACAGTGTTCTACTGTCGGGCGGGGAGGAAGCAGATATTGGCTGAGCCGGAGTAACACAGGGACACAACTGCTTTTGTTCCTTTTTTTCCCTCAGCAGATAATGACAATATTCTTCTCTCCAACCTAACTTCAGTGACTGGCCTGTGTTCAGGAAATAACCAAACAGCTGAAATAACTCAGAAAGTTGTGGGAAAAAATTGTTCTTATCTGTGCGGCGTACTGAGACTGATCTTTTCCTGTTGTTGCTGTAAACTGTCAGAAAACCAGCATAGCACACAATAAAAAATAACTGGCCGTACCAAAGCACAGAATGCATGCTCATAAAACACATATATGTACGTACTTAACAGACTAACTATAAACAATTGTAATATTTCAGCAGAAACCAGGCCCAAAAAATTCATTAAAACAAGATAAACAAAGCATAAAAGAAAATTTACTGGGTTTGAGGGCGAGAGCTGTTGGCTGGGTTGAGCATGAATAATCACATTTATAACCTTTTCAAATAAAAACATTTTCTTCACCTCACAATTACAGTGTACTAACTCACAGACGTTGCTTTTGAACCTCACCTCTGCAACTGGGATGCCTTCAGGGGGACGGCATTGGAGCAGCACTTCCTGTTCCAGTGACACCTCCTTCCCCAGTGGTTCCTGGTCAAAGGTCTTCCTCAAGTCTACAATTCACAGACAAAATCACATTGAGTATCTATTTCTCATTGATATACAGATGTAGACATATTTTGGCTTGACAGCTGTATTATAATAACAAATCAAATAAAACGACCAGGCGACTCCTTGATAATGATTGTTCATGTACAAATAAGCATGTGTTGGAATGCTGACAGATTTATACTTTCTTTCTATCTCTCCTAACCTTCAGCACACATATAAATTGCCTGAAGCAGATGGCAGAAAGATAGGGAGAAGGGGATCACTCGCCCTCCAATGAAAAACCAATATTTTTGTGGTGTGGGAGCCCTGATGGAGTAGTGCAGGGCAGGGCTAGTGGAGCTGACAGGGCAGGATTACTGAAGGTGTCATGCTACACTGGAACCCGAAGCCCATTAGACGTATATCATCACCTGCTGCACGGGCGGAGAGGAGAGGAGAGGAGAGAGGAGAGATGAGGAGAGGAGAGGAGAGGAGAGGAGAGGAGAGAGGAGAGATGAGGAGAGGAGAGGAGAGGAGAGGAGAGTGCCTTTCAGAATGTTGGAGTCTCTAAAGCATCCATACTACCATCAAACATCTAGACTGCAGCGATACCGCTGCCACACTCACAGTATCCTCCTCAGGTCTTTTATTGACACCATATTTCCTATAGAATGCACTTATTTCTTCCCCGTACAACAACTCTGCAGGCATTTTAATTTACTGTGCAGCTCCATCTCGGAGTTTGTGATAGCATACCAAACATCACTTACTACTTAGCCCTGACTATGTCTATTGAAACAAGCCCAGGAACAACCTGGTAGCACAATTCCATCAGTGTGGAGGCTACGGCAGAGCCTCTTCATAGATGCTATAATACAGTAATGGATTGCTAATGGCATTGTGTGAGAAAATAAAAAACTGATTCATGACATTAGACGGCTCTCAGATAGCACGAATTCAATTTAAATGGGAATACACACTATAAGGGTCTTTGATGTCTTTAAGGCCAAAGGCCACTTAAAGAGGGACGAAGCAGGGACTGTCTACCGTACATATACTGTATAAAACTGGGTTTTATCATAAGCTATCAGAATAATAATTGATGATATAAATGGCGAGGCACCATCATATCTCAAGGAGCTCATAGCACCTTATCATCCCACGAGAACACTGCGCTCACAGACTTTAGACCTACTAGTGGTTCCCAGAGTTTGGAACAGTACAACGGGAAGCTTTCAGCTATCGGGCTCCTCCCTCAGTTTCGGTCCGGGAATGTGGACACCATCTCCACATGTAAGAGCAGACTTTAAACCTTCCTTTTGATAATAGTTAGGGCCGACTCACGCTAGTCATGAACCATCCCTTATTTATGCTGCTCTCGGCCTATACTGCCAGGGGGACTTCCCATGATGCACTGCTCTCCATCTGTATGTATTCACATACCATTGATGTGTGTTACTAACTATACATTTTTTTCCACTCTCTCTGTCTCTCACTCCCTTGTGACGTCACCCTGTGGCGGGGCGGTCAAATGACACTTAGCAACAACTCCAGCTGCTCCGCTATCATCTTGCATCTCCATTATTCAGATATAATATATAATACATGTATTAAAATGGTATCTTTCTCTATGTCCTGAGTTGTTGTTGGTGTGTACATGCGACATCTATTCCTCACTCGAATCAAGGGGTTAAAGACAGAGGGTGTCACACTGGACAGATTGTAAAGCCCATTGAGGCATTTTATTTGTGATGTTGTGCTATACAAATGAAATTTAATTGACTGTATTACTTCATAATAAAGTATGAATGGAAAAAGTATGAACAGAGCATAATTCCTGCAGGGGTCGGATCTTGTATGCATGATTACCTGGAATACAAATCACTATAAACTGATAAGGACGGAGTTTAGATTCAGAGATTAATTTAGTTTTTTGTTCAATAGGTGTTGCATGACGAGACATTTCACTGTTCAGCCAACTGATCTAAATGTCCTTCAGGGAAAACTGGATGTTCTTATAAGAAAATACATGATGAGGCTTCACCCGCAAGTCCTATAGAATACCCACAGTCATTTTAGGGTTCATTTGTAATCCGGAAAAATGAACCTTAAAATAACACATTCAATGAGAGCCCAATGTCCCGATTCAACCTGAGAATGTGCATGTCTTCAGGGGAACATGCAATAACTCCACCAATTTTTAACATAAAAAAAGCTGAAAGGGGGAGAGCTGAACTGAAAGCAATTTCCATAAAAGTCTGGTATGAAATTAAAAGACCGAATGACTGGAGGGGCACATTCTGGGACGCATTGTAGCTTTTTGGAATTTCATACAAGGACAAATGGTATTGAAAGGAAAGGAAAGGAAAGGAAAGGAAAGGAAAGGAAAGGAAAGGAAAGGAAAGGAAAGGAAAGGAAAGGAAAGGAAAGGAAAGGGTTTTGTCTTTGAAGCCGTACGAGCCATCGTAATGTTTCTCTGCTGTCAGAAGTACAACGTCGAGATGGATCCTAGTTTAAATTGCCTGCAGAAGATAAGAGAATGAATAGTCACAGTATGACAGGTGAGGAGGAGAATCAGCCACAGCTTCAAGTGCACCATGACACACTTTATGATACACTGCATATGCGCAGCAGTCAAATCCAATAAATAAAATTTGATTTCTCTCTATAAAAGTGAAAGTCTTCACTGGGGAGGAAACCAGAGGCCTGGCCTCTCAGTGTGTAATATTTCAGCACACCATTTTGTGGTTTTCTATGGGACCATACTGCTTAGTGGCACTTGCTGGTGCTCGTGCTTATGTGTGATCGGCAGGCTCTGACTTGGCCCAGACATTGTCAACTATGGAGGGTGATGAGTTTATCGTAAGGAAATGTTCAGTTTAGAGCCATTAACTGTATAGACGGGTGTTTGTACGTCACTAGGAAAGTCATGATGTCATACTTCTTGTAGTATATCAACACTTGTTGCTTGTACTTCAACATTGATTTGCAATAATTTGCCACTACTCTTGTGAGTGATTATTGTGGACTGTATGTTTATATTCGGTACATACTTATTATATCAGGAGTCTCTACTTCCCCCACTAACCCTGGACTGTGCTGTGGGACACCGGAGGGTGTGGGACAAGCCCAGTCGACATTCCTGTGGGTGTCACACCGTTCCCTTGTTAGCACACAAACGAGTAAGTGAGGGCACAATTAAGATACACACATGACAACTCTTACCTCAGCGAGCATTTCTGGTGACTTGTCTCGTTAAAGTTAAAGTTCTCACACTTCCTTGTTTAGTAAATCATTATGTGCAGATAAGGAATGACAATGAAGACCGAGGTGGCACTTTTGAATTTGAGTTTTTAGCATTATCAAAGTTACCGCAAGTAATTACGTTACGTTTATTTCTCCCGATGTTTTACGAAGGCCGATTCAAAGTCGAAATCAATTTCCAGCTCTCTCGGTAAAATTACCTTCCACCAATCTTTTGAAGGGCACGTGAAAGGCCAATCAAAATGGTTTTGGTGGAGGTCACATGAAGGAGAAGCAATCATAAGGAATTTACATATTCGCCTGTCCTCAACAGGCACACACACACACACACACACACACACACACACACACACACACACACACACACACACACACACACACACACACACACACACACACACACACACACACACACACACACACACACACACACACACACACACACACACACACACACACACACACACACAGCTCATTT
>CAAKHC010009559.1:20038-38812 GCA_901007825.1 Macroramphosus scolopax | reverse complement strand
TGTAATCAGTTTAAGCTCTTCTGCATGCACACACACAGTGAACACACACACACACACACACACACACACAGAATCTGACAATACTTTTAGCCAGACAAGTCTCACAATAACGTCTCGACTTGTCGCGACTGCTTCTGACTAAACTGCACGTTTAGATGACGTGAGAGGAAAACAGGCCCAGTTTCAGGTTTACTAACGGGTAGATGGAGTCTGGCTCTTGCAAGAAGCCTGTCTGACGATAGAGCCTAGTTGAGGAGCTAATCCATTCAGCAAGAGCTAATGGGAGGCAAAGAGGGGTCCATTGTGATTTGAGGGATAGGTTAGTGCTGGCAGGCTGCTCATCACGGGTGATTATAAGAGGTGGAGCAGCAGGAAAGGCTCAGTGGGAGACTGAGAGGCATGATTCTCATTCACCAGTATATTAGCAGTAGCAATGGGAACAGCTACTGGTGTTTGAAAGAGGGGAACATGAATACTGAGAGAAATCGTACAGAAAGCCTTTTGTAGTTAATGGAAATAATTATTTAAAAAATATTGTAATTGAAGAATATAATGCAAATAATTTGTTTGCTGTGTATAGATTTGTTTCTTGGCCAAACAAATCAAAACTAAAAAAACTTCGGTGGATGTCAGAATCTGAGAACTGTGTAAGTGAGTTTTAAGAGGATAATTCCGCTTAAGGACGGATGTGGATGAGGCTAATAAAGCCCTAGTGAAAGCTCTATGCAGCTCCACATCCAGCAGAGTAATATATAAGAGGCAGACTTGAGTATACACACGTCTTTTTTTCTGTCAACAGAAAAACTGGGTGGAACACGGTTGTCACAAGCCTTGGAATGACTTTGACGGGAGATGAAGATGCAACGATCTGACTGATACTATAAATAAAGTCCCTTCAGGTGGAATCTTGACAACAATATGTAAGCGGTTGTGTTACATAATACTTGTTGTGTTACGAAGCTCTGCCTTGATGCCACTTCTAAAACTCTTAAAACTCCGCTGGGGCTTCGTTACCTCTCAGATCCTCATTGGCTGGTTCTTTTGGGAACATTCGGAAATGAACCCAAACTTATGAGGTGACAAAAAATTGCGCTACTCTTTTCAGCAGGAGGACAAAAAGCACTGAGAACCAATTAGGACCACCTACAGGAAGAAGACACTGGAATAAACATGTCGCTGTAGCCTCTCTGCTGTGTGTACACAGCTGCACTTCTGTCCTTCAGCTGCAGTTTCTCCAGGTTTTTCCTGTATACAAGCGAGATGACTGAGAGTCTGCAGGTTTTATAACAACTCAAGTTCAAAGGCACACTTGAGTCATGTTAGTCGAACCATTTCTTTCCCCAGCTACTATCTCGGGAATCTGTAAATCTGTCATGATGCTAAGTCAGTCGGCGAGGTACGTTTCTTTGGCAGCCAAGAGATTTTGTTTGGAGAAGAAAACAACGATGAGAGAAGATAAAGATCATAAAGGGGATGAAGAGGGGTAGGAAGGGAGCGGGAATACTCACAAGCAATGCGGACATGGGCTTTGCGGCTCTTGGTGGTCCCTGCAGAGCTCCAGGCAACACACTGACACCAGAAGTCCTCTGGACCAAACAGTTCCTCCACCTGCTGCCGAGTGATCTCTATACTGGCTTCTCTCACCACCAGGCCTGTGAGGAGAAAGGACAGGTAGAGGGGGAATGTGTTTACATTAGTATTAATCCTAAATATGAAATTGACTAATTTCTGATGTTATATTCATTCGTTTCACACAATCCACACGTCTAAATGTTGTTTGTAAAAGAGTAATATTAATGTCACGACTACGTCCCATCACACAAATCAGTACAATTTACATCAGCCTCATCACACGCTTCTAGACTGGGTATTTGCATGTGTTTGCCCTGATTCTAAAGCCAGAGCGCTGAGCTGTTGGGTCCGGGCCCTGTGGGGGAGGATTCTCAGCGTCATGGCTAAGACAATCCTGTTTGCTAACTCCTCTGATTACTGCTCATCTGGGTTCCTGGACCCAAACAAACAAATCATCCCCAACACAAATGCTTCTGCCCACAGCTGCCCCCTCAGAGCTGATTACACTGCTGCTCGTGTGTCCATGTCTGAAATGTATGTGTGCATACTAACAGACTGTTTGCATATCTGCAGTAAGCACGTATGTATTTTGAAGTGCAAGAGTATCCCAAACTATTATTTAATTGAATGGGACATTTAGGACAGTCAGACAGCATAAAGCATTATGAGGGCTGGATTATACTAGAGAAGAACATCAGGAAGAATATGGACATGACAACAAACATCTTCAGAATATCAAGGAGTCTTGTATACATGAACTTTGTCACCTTCACCAAATGATAGAAATCGAGCTGTGCGCCTAAAAGCAGCACGTAAACATAAAAACTTTGCAAGCATCTTCTCTAGATGTCTTGAACTTTGAAAGAGACCCCAAAAAACATTTCTAAGCCTTCTGAAAAGAAATCACTGAGTCATGACTGAGCATTGATGCTCGCTGATGCTCAAGAAGGACGAGAAAACATGTTTTTCTGGTAATAAAATCAATTCTTATATCATTCACTATTTTTTGGAGGGTGACCTCTGGGTTATGTTAAGCACTGAAGGCCATATTGTATATTGTTAACATGTACAATTAGAGCCCATAAAGTCTGCTAGATTTGGACTTTAAAAAACACATTGAGCCAATAATTCTGCAACATTTTTTTTTTCATAAGAACGTACTGTGATGCCAACTAATTTCCAAAAAGTACTGCTATAAAATCTGTAGATATGGTGGCTGTGCAGCCCATTGGAAACAAAGGTAGGTTGGTGTTACTTTCCTGGGACTGTCAACATTCATGTTAAAGAGGATTGTGACTTTCAATTTTCGTTTGGTTTCGTTGACACCAAAGGGCCTTTGGTGTGACGAGGAAACATCCCGTACAGCATTACACCAGCAGTACCAGCTTGCATCATTACCACAAGGCTAGAAGGACAGACTGAGTTATGTTGTTTGTATACTAAAGTCTGAACCTGTCATCAGCATTACAGACCACTATTCACCAGACGAGGCAACGTTTTTCCACTTGTTAGTTGTGTTGGAAAAGACGAGAGGGAAACTTCACTGCAGAGAAAAGGCGTGCATTGGATGTTATGTCGTGACAAGAAATGTAGTTACGACATGACTGAATTTGGAACGGACAACATTGCCAACGGGGATGATGCTGATCAGAAATACAAATTTGACCCATTACCTTATTTAAGACTTTAAGAATGGAGATGTTGGTTGTAAGATAAAAAACACAAGCTTTTTAAAATCAGGAAAAAAAACAGTATATAGTATATATATATATACAGTATATTCATATAGTATTTACTGGAGTATTTTTTGTTATTCTTTTGCTACAACAAACAATGTTAGCAAAGCTAAGGGAACACATCCTTGTTTGTTAGCATTCCCATAGAAGGATAGCAACGTTAGCTAGCTGTTAGCGCTAGCTGTTAGCACTAGCCGTTAGCCCTAGCGGTACTTTATATACTTTATACTTTAATTTTCGGTACATTTCAGAGCCTGTAATTTTAGCTTCTACTTCAGAAATCAGTACTTTTACCAGTGTCAATACTTGACTAACAATGACGGTACCTTTGCCACCTCTGGGAATAAATGATGTGAATATGTTGTCAGAAAGCCAAAAATAAAGTTGGGAACTGGCTTTGTCAAAAGGTATAGTGTAATCTTACTTCCTGTAAGCGTTTGACTTACCTTTATCTACGAAAGATATCTACCTCCTTCCTGATTTAGAATACCTAACAGATATGTTGCTGTTGTGACATCATTATGTGTAGTTCTGGAATTGACTCACCAGTGTCCCGGGGTTCATTCAATCACCAGACGACCCTAATCTGTGCCTGAAATCTAATTCCTTCCACACGGTGATTCACTACCCACTGAACCAAAGATAAAATTAACCAATTTCAGCCTCACTGTGCACCTCAGCCTGAAATCCAAATTTAAAGAAGAAGAAAGAACAATTGAGAATCACATGCACGGCAGGGATATAATCCAATTATTTCTTATATTTGTAGCAACAATTGCATTGAATTACTACACAGACGATAACAGCTTGATAATTGTAGGGATTTAACCATTTCTGATAACGTTATCTGAGAAGTGACTGATTGCTTTTTGTTAGTTCACAGCCATTACGTTTACACTCCCCCCTCTGAATGACTGCAATTTGTGCGAAAAATCAGGATCTAGTCTTCGGTTTGAGTAGGTGTATGCAGTAGGTGTCTGACTTTCTTGGGTGAATGAAAAATGCAAAGGTTGCTTTGAAAATGAACATGCCATTTTACTTCAGGTTCAGTGGCTTCACACAGCCTCCTTGTCCTGGCACACAAACCAAGCACAGTCACATCCCACACACCAGATTAGCTCTCATGTAAAATTTAAACAGTGTGCCTGCCGGCAGAGGAGCAGCCCCGTCTGCTGTGAGTGCATTTGAGTCTGCATGTATGCGCCCCGACGCATGATGTGCGAGTCAAAGTGTGTGTGCACTGTGTGTAGATTTGAGTGAGCCTGTGGATGCGAGAGAGAGAGGGAGAGAGAGAGCATGTGTATTGTTAGTTTGAAAATGTCAAGGATGTGATGTTGGTAGAACATCACACACAGAGTAAGAAAAAGGAAAAAATCAATAGTGGGAAAAATAAGAAGCTGGAAATTCTCCGAGGGTGTAAAACGTGCGTCAAACTCTCTCTGAAGTCGACCGGCGGTGAATTAGCCCACTTTACCGTAAGATAATAGCTCGATGATGATGATGATGATGACGAAGCTATACGTCCACTTTAAGAGTCACTCATGACTTCATGGGTATCACAAGAGCTGGACTTAACGCTGCTTTAAGTGTTGTACTTCAATCACAGCGGACGGATCAGCCGACCAGAAGAGGCTCTGAACTAAGCCTGCTGACATCATCTAGTGACTTCATGTGTTTGCTCACCTAGCAGCTCATACTACCCTGAATAGATTTAGGACAACATCAGCAGTACACAGGCAGCATTTCAATTATCAAGCGGGGTAAAGCGAGTGCGGACACTGTCGGGATCAGCGACGAGGGCCTACTTCACACCCAGTCGATGTGGCCATTAACCACCGTAATGATTCTATGATAAGTCCCATTAATATCAAGCTGAAGTAGGGGGCCTCATTGGAGATGATTCATTATTAATGTGCTCATTTAAGTGGGCTAGCCTAGTTTCTTAGTGTTAGCAATTGCTAGCAATATTGATCAGAACCGCCAGGCAGAAGAGGAGTCGTCGGTCACTGAGGGCGGAGAGCTGCCGGAGGAGGGGGGGTGTTAAGTGATCTGATCGTCTGCATTCCTGTTTGAGAGCGACAATCTGAGGGACACGTTGCTAATGCGTGTTACACTTGGTTCTCCGACTTAGAATTAATTTGCTGCTTGTTTACTCAGATCAATGCTGCTTCTGCTGATGAGAGACTGCAACGTTCCCTCAACACCGGGAGGCGATGCAACAGTTTCCAGGTGACAACTGGAGGCTCTGGAGCTGGATCACAGTGGAGAGGAGGCCATTTGTCTTTTAAGACAATTACTTTGTTTCAAATACAACTACACACACAGAGAGAGAGCGAGAGAGAGAGAGAGTAGCTGTTTTTACGATCTTCGTGGGAACCCGTCATTGCCATATTTCATTCCCTCTAAGTTTTAACCCTCAAACAACCGTTTAAACTTCTTGGGTCACATCCCACATGTATAGTGTGCTCCTGCTTTATAGGGATACACACACACACACACACACACACACACACACACACACACACAGCTACAACGCTGCCCCTCTTTATCTGCATATTTGACAGCCGCCACATGACTGCGTCAACCACACAGATAAACATGCGTGAGCATCACAATCTGCCATCTCTCTCCTCGTGCTCTCTCTGTTTCTCGCACTCTCTCTTAATGTCATTATTTCTCATTTCGTCTTATTTTCATGAAGATCACAAGTTCTCGCCGACATGAAAGTGAGACGGAGAGAGCATGAGGGGAAAAAGAGAGAGAAGGAGAGAGGAGAGTAGACAGAGAGAGAGAGAGAGATCCAATTTCTTCAGGCTGAGATATCCGTGGTATTGACCAGGCGGGCTAGTTTATTTTTGTGTTCCTTTTCTGTCAATCTGGGGAAACCAGAGAGCAACAGAGTGGGCTGAGAGAGGCTGCACACATCTAGCGGGCTGTGTGTCTCTATTCCTCATGATGTGGGGACATTATTCTGTTAACACGGTCCCATTGTGGGGACTAAAAGCAAGTCACCATGACATAGATCATTCAATTTTAGGGGGGGGGGGGACTTCTTTCAAGGTCCAGACATGGTTACCATTTGGGTCTGGCAATTGATGGTTCTGATTATAGTTCGGGTTAAGTTAAGTCTCCGAGTCAATGTAGTGAAGTAATGGAAACAGGACCGTGTGTGTGACCGTGTTTATGTTTACGCACATGTGTGAGAAGTACAAGAGCATTAACGGAGTGTATAGCCTGTGGACACGACGGTGTCGAGTGGGTGCCTGTGATGTGTGGGTTGTTTTCCGTGTTGATGCTTTTAGCATAAAACCTTTTGACACAGAGGCTAAAGAATCACTGCTACCTTCAAACCTCCTCTTTGTCATCACAATAACAACACACATCCTGTGTATCGACTGTGTAGATCTGTGTATTCTACCTAAAGTACACTCGGCCAAAATGAAAGAATTTCAGGTTGGAAATCAGGTTTCACTCCAATACTCTCTTTTTTTTTTATGCCCGCTGGTGACACATTTTTTTCGAGTGTCTGCTTTTATATTTCGTATCTGCGCTGCATCACTACTTTTGTATCTGCGGTGGCTCTCGTCTTTATTACGGCATTTTAGATATTTAGATAACAAATGTAAGAGAATGCTCGCTTGCATTCTTTAGGTGTGTTTAAGTGAGAGCTTATGTGTCCGAAACGTTCTAATCTAAGTGCAGCAGGAGACGTCTGTGCCTGAGCATGCAGACGTGCAGAGCAAAACATTGGGATGAAAAGGGTAAATGGGATGTGATTGGTACCTGTGGGGGACAGAAAGAAGTCAATTTCCAATACAGCGGCTGAATGCAGGAAATCAGTGCTGGGCTGTTGTTTGTAATGACTCTGGTGCCTTCGGGGGCTGGACTCAGTCGAAAAAACAACCCTGCTGGAGCTTCGCTACCTTCCTGTCCTCTCGACGCTCGCAAACATAAACACGCGTCTACACACCGACACACTCACACGCACCGTAGAATTTTGGGATGAAGGCCTGCTGAAATAAAAGAGACGGATTCTCATCGAGAGGCTCTTAGTCGAGCCTTGAGGTGATGTCGGAGTTGATCAGAAAATATTGACAGGAAATTCTCTGCATGCTTGTATTTCAGTCAGGACAAATGCAACTCTGGCAACTGTCCAGTGTTGCATTTCCACTTAATGTCATGTGCTTCTACTGCAGAGGAATCATAGACCCGGGGTCGGGGTGAACGTTTCGGGCATTCTTGAATGTGTGGTGTGTTCACTGACCAGAGTTCTCGTCGACCCGCTCCTCCACAGTGTGCTCCTTCTGGTGAACCCACTCGCTGTTGCACTTGAAGTAGATCTGCGTGGCGGGCGTGGCCTTGCAGTACAGGTTGACAGGTTTGTTCTTCACTATGTAGGCCTCCTCTGGCTCCATCAAAAACACGGGCAGCGGCTCCGGGGGGTCCGAAGGAAAGGTTTCCGGTAGCTCGCTGAGACCGATGAAGTCATCGTCAACTGCAAAGATGGAAGGAGGGATAGAGGAACAGATGTAGAGGGGGAGAAGTTGAGAAAACAGGCAGAGAGACCAAGAAAGGATGAGGAGGGAGAGGAAGGCAGACAAGAAACAGTGGGACAGTGTATTATAACCACAGTCTATGCATGGGATTATCCACTCACACAGCACACAGTGAAATCCCTATCATTTGATATTTTAGAAACATTTGGACGGGTGTATTTTAGAGCGCAGGAAATTCTGAGATTCCTCTCAGGCAATGAGGCTGCATGGATTTACAGAAACCGGGCCTTGCTTGGTCTAACCACAAGCAGCTATTGCTGAGAGACGAGAGAGAGTTCAGAGGTTGACTCTGAGGAACTGAAGTTATAAGCTGATCACTCCCTGTCGCCTATTTTCTTCCTCTCTCTCTCTCACTCCCTTTGACTCTCTTTCACAGAGACACACAAACACACACAGAAACATGCATGCACGCACACATGCAGCACATCTAATGACCTCAGGCTTTTGGCCCAGTTTGTGCCATTCCTCCGATACTTCTGCAGTAGACAGATACGCTTCCCTGTAATTACAACTCCCTTTCATCTCTCTGTCTTAAATCACATGCACGCGACTGCACGTGCACGCGCGCTCGCTCGCATACAAACACGAACAAATGCTCACAGTGGCACCAAACATCACAAGCACGCAAATATATGGGCACACACGCCCACAAGCGAGCACTGCTAACTCTTTGAAGAGAGGAGGATGAAGCCTATTTGCCACCCCATTTGTCACCTCCAGAATGGTTCTATTCTTACCATCGAACCGGTATACATCAATTATTCACAAGTGGGGAAAAAAGAAGGCAGAGTAATAGAGACAGAGTTACAGTGGGGAAAAAAAGGTGAGGGAGAGATGGAAGAAAGGAAGAACAGAGACAGAAGGTGAGAGCGGTTCAGCCTGACAGACGGAGATTGAGACGTCGAAAGGGAGTCGAGCAGATAGAAACGTAGCACAGGAGGATAGAAAACAGGAAGGCCGACTATTCAGATAACAAAAGAGTTTATCAGTCCATCAGTAATTCTTCCATGTCCTTCTATCTCCCACCTCCCTGTCCTGTGTGGACACGCCGGAGCCTTGTTGTCTGACAGAGGTTGTCTCGCGGATGCTTCTGGAGTAATAAATAATGTCTCAGCCGAGGTGATATTGCCCCATGATGTCTCTAATGTTATCTCTTCCTCCGTACCTGCCGCAGATTGAAGATGATTTCTGGGAAATGAAAGGGCAGCGGAAGCCAATCTGTGCAGCCCACCCTCACTACGGGGGAGGATGTTTCCCTGTGTACTATTTGCATATATATTTTACTGCTTTCATCAGGAAACGTTTGAGTTTGCTCCTCTCTTTACTCGGCTGCTAATCTAATGTGAATTGCACAGCGGCGGTAAAGCCCCGAAGTCACCTCTGACCATTAAGCGTAACCGCCTCTCTGCACCGTTTGTGTGGGCGACACCCGGAACACGATCAATCATTGTAATTATTAAGTTTCAACTGTTGCTGCCCAAACAAGAGTTAAACTTTGTTTAGGTTTTCATCCATCTTTAGGTGATGACTCTGTAATGTTGAAGACTTTCTCAAGTCTGTTCTGTTTGGCTCCGCAGTGCTCGGTCCACCCACATGCTCAGCCAGGGGACCCTGACCCAGAAACAGGCGGAGAAAGCCAAGGAAACTCATTAAAGATTGTGTTAGCCGTCTCTCACCCACCATTCCCATTATCTCTCCATCTCTCTCCCTCCCTCCTGGCCCCTTCGCTCCGCCGAACTGTGCGGCAGAGAGATCTGAAACAAGCATGAAAGCGTGGCTCCCTTACACACAGGGAGATGCGCACACTCACACGCACAGAGACACACACCAACTCGCTCACAGATATTCGAATTCATCAGCTTCCTCAATGCAAGAAATAATAGATTCAAGTGAATGGAGCTGCAGCCCTCCAGTACAAAATCAGCCCAGAAATGAAAAAAGGAACCACATGACAAAATGAAAGACCCTGCATCTCACCAATCACGCTGATGTCCCCCCCCACCGCCCGGACACCCACCACCCCAGCTCCTCCTCACTCTCCCTCTGATGAGCCCAATACTGAGAGCAACAAAAAGCTCAAAGAGATACATAACTTTTCTCTCTCTCCTCCTCCCACCGCCTCAATTCAAACGCGATGGGAAGACAATTCATGATACAATAGTTTAGTCTTAATCTTTGTGGATACACACACACACGTTGTGTATTCTTTAGTCATCCTTCTACGAATCAACTTGCATTTGGAAATAATTATTTGGTGTCATATTCCTTTAATAGGTGCATTAATATGACATGAGTCCTCTGTTTGAAATGCAACATGGATTTTTCCAAAGCATTTGTAATTATGTGGTTTGATTTGAATCGGGAAGTTTTTAAATTGCCTCCATATTGGGTGTTTAAAGTTTAATGAAATATGTCCTCGCAGCACTTTTTATTCAAATTGTATTACGCCCTGTAATTAGGCGGAGTTCTCTTAATTCACATTGTAATTCTTATTAGTGAATATTTAAACAGTCAAATTGAATATTAGTTGAACCAGCACCGCATCATATCTGCTAAAAGTTTAAGGATACATTGGCTGTGTATTGTCTTATATAAATGTAATTTGCCCTCTTCCATTGTCATTGAATTAATCAGATAGACGGCAACATTTTCTGAGAGGAATCCAAAGAATGGAGTAACTGAATCCACCCTGAGCAGGTGGGAGTGAACAGAGGATGGAGGGTGTTCTGGCAGTCAGCCCTTCCTGGGCATGAGTTGACACTGGTAGTGGGAGTGGAGGCGATATTAAAGAATAACATTTTGGACATGAGCGAATCAAAGTAGAGCCGGGCTCGTAACACTGGCATTGTTGCATATTAAAGTCTTGGGCAGGACAAGATAAGAAGATGAAATATAGGAAGATCTAAAAGAGATGAGGCACATTTTGAGCTAAAAACCCCAAAGGACCATAAGAATCAGGTCCAAGTTTTTAATTCCTTCTACATGAGCACTGGCCTGATGTGTAATGAATTCTGCTGAAGCAGGAACATCCTGAAGCGTTATTACCCGTCACCGCTGTAATCAGTGCGCCGCTGTCGGTGGACCATCAATACCTGCCTCACATTAATGGGCTCTGTTGTGCTGAGAACAGTGAAAGCCAATGACAGCACTTCAGCCGTCCCGCCGGTGTCCGAGCTGCAGTGACTCTCTCCCGCGGCTTCGTCGCCACCTTCCCCGCATGCACTTAAGAACTATAAACATGTCAGCTTTTCTTGTCTCAACAAGCCTTTCATTTTTTATGCAATGTTGTCCATTAAGACCTGAAGGGAAGCTGGAGGAGTTCTCTGCAGTGAGCGGAAATAGCATTTCAAGTCAAAGCCAAAGATTATTCAACACGTTGTCACTTCCATGGCGTCTTATACCGAAGCACAAGGCACCGTTGACATTAGAGGAGCTTGTTAAGACGACATACGTTGCTCTACATCTACAACATACATTGTGCATGCTGTCTCTGCCGTACTTACTAGTGGCCTGCCCTCCCATCCATCGTACACTTATGTGGGATATTTGTGCGGCCGCTCTTCTTATATACCGTATATACGAGTGTTTGCAATAACAGTTTTTGAATGCCGGGCTCTGACACCACTGTGCAAGATAAGCTCTTTATATTTCGATGTCTACTCAAGCAGATTTATCGTCCCAAGGAAAGCACTGTATCAGTGAGGCCAATGTTTCCCTTCCATCAGGGGAGCGTCAAGCATGAACAAGGATGAGCACTGACATAAATCTTCTCCCTCTTCATTCCTGTTTTATTCCATTTCGTCCTCTTTGCTCTCCTACGTTTTCCCTTTTCTTTTCCAGCCGCCCTCCCCAACATCACGTCTATACAGTACATGTCCTACTCCAGATAGAGAACCATATTGTGGGCGGCTGGCTAGATAAGTAGACAACGGAGGGCTTTACTAGGTAACACTCTGATACGCCGCAATGGGGAAGGACACGAGGCGGTGTGCAGCTGAGTGGTCAAGCAGAATAATAAACCACTCAGCTGTCATGTCAATTGAAGCAGGATAAATAGACTGTCAATCAGATCTACCTATAAATGTGCTTTGAGCACACCTACCCATTATATTGAGTGAACATAAATCAATGGTAACGGCTTCCTCTGGTCAATACTTGTTAGTATCGGATTAAGTAAAGACCCATTCATCCCAGTGGCTCCGATCAATATGTATGGCTGTTGTTTTAAAGGCAAAATCCTCTAGAAGCTTCATGGGAAGAAGACGAATAAGCAGAAGCTTCCTTCCACCCTAATGTCATTCCGGCTGAGTGCTTTATATACACATATACGTCTACACACCTTGTCTGCAGGGCTCCATCTAACGCTTGGCTGCAGCAGGTATTTATTGATTACTGTTTGGGGCCAGTGACCCCTCTCCTGCCCCGTCCTATCTGAGCCTCTCCGTCGGGGCGTGCAAAGCACACTCGTATTTCATCTCCAGGGGAATCCTGCCATCACAGAGCCCAGCAGGGGAGGAGAAGTAGACATTTTCTCAAGTTAAAAGTCAGGCGGATCAAACATTAACCTCCCAGTCGGTTTACGGCTTATAGAGCTGCAGAATCACAACGACCCGGAGAGAGAGCCCGTCCACGAGCCCGGCATCACCTCGTGTTTCCACATGACCTAGTGGAGGGAAGCTGTGGTTCTTCTGTACTATACTATATATTGTCCGGGTTGTTTATTGCCTCCCTGATAGGTGATTCAAGATCATTGGTCATATCAAACCTGCCCTGTATTAGATGAACGAATGTCCCGTTTCAGGCTTGATGGGAAACTGCCTGAACGGGAGGGGGAGGGGGGAGGGGGGAGGGGGGCAGACGCATCTGCGGAGGCAAATAAACATGAGCTTGCAGATTGGTCTGGTTTTCCAGGCTACTCATGCACACAAACGCCCGCAAAATAAGCCGAATGAATAATTCAATCGCGGCATTATAGAGAGGTCCAATTTAGGGGTCTTATCTTTACCAGACGATGTGATGTAATTGGAAAATACTTTGGCAGAAATTGATTTAGCCCCCTAGAGTAAAGTTCAAACAGGCTGAACAGAAACCAGGGGTAGTACTGAGGAGTGGGCACGGAGATAAGCATGAACAATGCAGCTACGAGGAAACGGACACAAAGGGATGAACGGTACGTTTCACCTCGGCGGCCTTAAAGACTGAACGACAAGACAACGCAGGATTAAAAGAAGTATTTATCAATTTGTCTAATCAACTTTAGACGACATTCTGGTCTCGTAGCTGTTTCCTTTGATACTTTCTCTGTCCCTGCTCAGCTCGTCATGTCCTTCTCGTCGGCGGTGTTTCCATGTTCTCTCTGGTCCTCCTCCCTGACCTTCACTCCGTCCTCTCTGGCTGGACGCTGGCAGCAGGCAGCTGGTGGTTGCCAGGGTCATGCTAGGCCTTGGCCACTGTCTGTCCAGTCCCTTCACAGTGCCAGGAAGGCACAAGGTCAGAGCATCATGCTAGTAAATGCTCATCATTTTCACTTCAACTTATTGTCAACACCCAGAGTATAATTATTCCTACAAATTCAGACGTTTGATTTGGATCCAGCTTCTATTCCAACGAATATCCAGACGTCATTGTTGCCGTATGAACAGACTGTTCTCTGCTCATCAAGGTCCTCCTGAAAACACTCTGTTATGTTTCCATTTCTTTTAATTAATTCATTAATTAAATTATATATACCGAGGATGAAATGAAATGATCTGATGAAAATGTGCAAAAACCATCAAAGTCGAAAAAAAATATGTAATTGGAAAAACAGAGTCCTGCCCTTGGAATGAATGCATGATTAAAACTGAAATATTCATCCAGACTTCGTAAGATACTATTGTTTTTTTTAAATTCCGATTTCAGAAGAAGCACCGAGCGTGTTGGACGTCCTCAGTAGAGGAAAGGTCACATCGCTCTGATGAATAAATTCCTTTAATTCAGTCTTTCATTTTGTTGGATATTTGCGGGTATACTCGCCTTTGTATTCTTCAAGTGTATAAGAACTGAGAGGTTTTGATGCATGAGTCCGTCTCGTCTTACTCGCGTCTGGTTCTCAGTTTATTTATTTCAGCCTCCTATTCACACGCGTCGCAATCTCGCTCCCGCAGTCTCGGAAATTCGAACCAAATTTTCGTCAACAAAAGAAGATGTGGATTTATGGCTGCTTCTTTGTGAATATGAGAAAACATAAAACATCTCCCGTTGACTCCAAAGGGCAACAAGGCAACAAAAAATACTCCAGCTAGCATGTTTTTTGCGGAATAAAGAAATTTTTAATTTCCACAAACCTCTAAAATGTATATTAAGATATGTTGCCGGAGAAGAGATTTCTTCCGACAACTTTTCTCAATATTTTCTGCTCAGTTTTCAACACTACTGTTGAACTACATGTCCCCGTCCTCTCCCCTCCGTTTCCCCCATTCGCTCCCTCCTGGATGAAAAGCCATTTTGGTGGTTGATTGGAGAATGATGCTGCTACTTAGCAAGTCACTCCATCAACACCGAGGGAGGAGAGGAGAGCGCAAGGAGAGAGGGAAAAGCTCAGGAGGAGTAGTGGCTCCCTGGGGCGCTGTAGCTGTGATGGGTGAGCTGTCAAACGCCCCATTGTCCAAATTACCCAGCAAGCACCATGTCACCACCCGGGACTAATTTACGGTGCGGTGCGATATGGCACAGGCAGACTCTCTGAGTGGGGTCCGCAGGAGAGGAAAGAAAGGAAAGGGGTGAAGGGAAAGAGTGTGTGAGTGAGTGTGTGTGTGTTCGGTTGGGGGGTTGGGGGGGGGTAACACCTTCCAGAGAGGTACAACATGGCTTCAACAGCACAGTTCCACAAGAAAACCCCAATTAACTTCATGCAGGTTTGGTGTTTGCTTTCTTTCTGCTTCAGGGCCTCAATGACAGGTGCCAATACAAATATGCGTCATGCTCCCATTCCCCCCCGCCCACCCACTGGCAGACACGCACATCCATTGATGCACAAACACTCTAATACAGTTTTAAAGTGGCCATTGCATATCGAGGCCCCCTGCTTGAATTCACTCGCTATCATTAGGACGGTTCCTTTTAGCACGGACGGGGATGCCCGTTCACTTGTCACATGTCACACCCCTGGTTGCCCAGAGCCCGACAGGGCCGTCACCCTACCTCGTACCGACCAGCGGGCCATGGAGAGGTGCGGTTCTTGTCAGAGGAGATGCGTCGCACACTCTGACCCCTCACTGTGCCAAATAGCTTGATGCAATCCCCGTACTTTGGCTAATTGGCTCCGAGCAGCGGGCAGCCGCGGTCCGCCGCCGGTGAAATGCCAAAGAACCAGAATGTATCACGACAAACAGAAAGGGAACAAAAAGACGGTGGTATTTGATATTCTTCAAATTTCAGACTAAAAATAATCACTTCAAGATCGTATCTCCTGAGAACAGACGGTGGGCGCTGCAACAGAAACTTGAAAGAGTTTAGAAGGACGTCTGTGTTTGGTGAGAGATGAGCTGCGAGACTCTTTCTCTTAATGATTTAAAATGACCCCAACGTAGATAAGCCGCCTTTTACATGGCTTGTTAAAGTCCCGAATGTCGTGTCGCTGTTACATCTCACCGCTCTGAATGGGGGGGGATAGCAGAGGTATTCATAGAGCCCAATCAACAACTGCTTATAACGAAACACCAGCATGAGAGGACACCTGGAGGCTGATGCTGTTGTGTCACAAATCCCTTTCCTAACATACCCAGAATTCCTTGTGCAAATGCACTTGTGCAAACCATCTTCTCTCCCTTCGTCTTTGCCTTAGCTGTCCCTCTAATACACTCATTACTAATCCTGTTCATCATTATCACGCCCAACGAGGATCTTAACATCTCCAGCTGTGCCTCCTGACTTTCATCACCATCTCTGAACCTCACTACCTTCTTTAGAACCTTCCCTTGCCGGTAGTCTCCCGTCCACCCACTCCACCCTGCCTGCACGCTCGGCCTCACCTCTCCCACGCGCTCCCCCGTTACTTTGAGCGGCTGATCCCAAGTATTTAACCTCGTCCCCCTTCGCCACCTCCGCTCCTATCAGCCTTATTATACTTACATAAGGCTGCAGTGTTGTAAAGTACATTTACATAACGACTTGACTAACTCTCAGTACAATATTAAAGTGATTTCCTCGGGTATTTCCATTCTTTATTGTTCCTTTTACTGCCATACATTAATCCAAATAAGTAACCCACCATTGAATGACTACAATGTCCAGAAGTATTGAAGATCACCTGGGCTGCTGGACGTTAGACCATTTTTCCATCACAGCTTTTTGCTCTCTTATCTTGTAAGATACTAAGTTCTGCTGCAGGCCTCGTCCAGACACGTGCTTGAACTTGAATGCCATTGATCTAAATGACTTCCAGACCTCACAAGGACTAAAACCTGGGATCAGTTGTCTATGACTCTTCTGACTGGGCTCCCGTGCTCCCATTAAGTGGCCCCCTATGATAACATCTAGCAGGGGGAGAGTAGGAAGCTGCAATGACCTGGCCTCAACCACCTCCTCTACCTGATGAATGTCACTTTGTGGTGAACGTGACTCCTGTAAAAGAAGCCTTTTGGAATTCAGCCGCTTATCTCTTTTTAAAAAAAACTTCAGTTCAGATAATTCATTTTGCCCACGTACGTTCCTCGATGTTATCTCGAATTCTGTATTGGAAGTCAATTTCAGTTATCAGAACATCTATAAAACAGCGCTGAAGAAGAAACAAACACACACACCTGAGTATAAACAAACCGCCTATCGGGCCGCGCAACAGGAGAGCCTCTGTGTTTTACAAACGGAAAGTAAACACACCACAACAAGAACAGAAAAGTTCCCCTGATGCAACATCAGCTGAGGACTACCTGGTCCTCACCCGTCCCTGGTCCGTCACTCCCACCTCATGTTTGTCACATTTGTGTAGCGAAATTAAACCGTAGCAAAAAGCAATCAGTGAAGTATTTCCCCATTAGAGTGTTGATGCATAACGGTCACCTTTCAAGGCAGCCTGCTAATTGGTTTCTGCGTTAAATTCAATCAAAAGTCACAGATAAAAATAGTTTTCAATGTGGAATGTTCAGGATGTGTTTGATGAAGGGAACCGGTGACATTGAGAGAGTAAAAACATCAAATTGAATGGATCCTTCCTGTAGTTTTGGCACAATCCTGCTGAGAGACCTAAAGTTCATCCTCCACACATGTGCACTTCACACATGGACGTGTGCACATGCCCGTGCACACCTCGCACACAAATATATCCCGAAGCACTCAAATGTCTGACCCTCCTCGCACAAAATCCCTGGCAGCACTTTATCTGAAGGACACTACAGGCTGGAAGTGTTTCTGAATGTGTGAGGCGCCGTCCCCGGAGCGCAAGCGTCTATTCTCCATGTCTGTCACGGGATCCGCCAGGCTGCTCGTTCCCCCGAGAGACACACAGACGTACACAAACTCCAGATATACAACCACCCTTTTCAAATCCGATTCTCACCATCTCGTCAGTCAAATTTGCAGGAGGAGAAACCTTGAAAGTGTTTGCGGGAGTTGTCATCGACTGTATCATCTAATAAAAGGTACCTGAAGCCTTTTTCAACTGATCTCAGACGGGACAGGAAACACCAAACATGGGCGTTTGCCCTAATGCAGGCTGTGATGGTGAAGCTCTGTGTGTGTGTGTGTGTGTGTGTGTGTGTGTGTGTGTGTGTGTGTGTGTGTGTGTGTGTGTGTGTGTGTGTGTGGAGGGACTGCATGTTTTCGCTTGTGTGTACATGTGTCTCCGTGTGTGATGGCTGAATTAATGTGACAAGGCAGATGTAATGCAGATTCATGAATCTTAGCCCCGGGATCAGTAGATGGAGCGCGCGAGGTGATATATTAAAGGGCACATGCACACCACCATTATGATGCTTGATGTAGAAAAAAAATAAATAAAAAAAACAAGACCGAGCCGCAATAGCCAGCTAATAGACAAGCCTCTATATCTGGCCCTGAGGGTTATGTCACACACAAACACACACACACACACACACACGCAGCACCGCAGACACACACAACTCTATCCGCTTTTCCAGCAATTTATTATGCTGCTTTCAGGCCAACAGCTCAAGTGTTAGATATGGTTGTAATGCTGTTAAAATCTTAATACTGTTACACAAGCGCGCTGTTGTACAACATGCTAATTCTTTACTTACTGCACACCAACGGATGGAGCGCCGGGGAAAAGGAAGAAAAAAAAAAACATGACAGCGTTTCCGCTGGGAATGTTGCACCGATACACTGTGGCACAAATAAATCAAATAAAACAATAAGCAAGCTCGTGTGTTAAGTTCTGACAGCCGAGGTTCCTCAACAGACGGTTCCTCGGAGAACTAGGGGAGCTGTTTGCACACGATCAAAATCTGATGTTCTTTTAAATGCTTGACTAAGCAAATGATAAATATTTGAAGGTGTTATTGTACTCGCTGTAATCGTGGTCTGCTACCTGTATTTATGCCTCATAGCAAGTAGCTTTGTTACACTCGCTGTAAATGTTCACACATCCTGTGCCGGTTTAGCTGCAGACATATTTTACCATAAATTAAAAACAAAGAATTAATGCTGCTTCTAATATCTTATCTGCATTTCCGAGAGCACTTGACATTCAGCTCACATTCACCAACGTAAACATATACGTCTTTGGGCTTTTGCATCCTCGCAACAGACTTCACGTAGAGCATTTAGTGTGTTTCCACCATATCAGAAGACAATTTCATCTCCTGAGCTCGCTGAAATATTAAAAAAAAAGAGCTGCAGAGGAATTCACCAGCAACTAGATAATGTTTGGCTGCCTCACAATAGTTTTTGTGAGCCCCCCCCCCCCCCCCCCC
>CAAKHC010009558.1:8337-19814 GCA_901007825.1 Macroramphosus scolopax | reverse complement strand
ATGACATTCTCCATCTAATGAGGGTGCAGATGGAAAATCCTGATGTTTTATGATGTGTCAGAGCTCTGGTCCAAGTCTGGTTGGGTTTAGGCACAGAAATCACTTAAGGTTAAGGAAAAGTCACGGTTTTGGTCGAAATAGGCACTCTCGTTAAAGTAATGGGAAAATTGTGGGTTTTTTGAAACACAGGATTTTCTTTGCAGAGTTTGTGAAAAGCAGCAGTCTCCACTCGTGGCTTGCAGCGATGATTAAACAGTGACCAACATGAGCCGCCCCATCAGAGGGAACTTTTTCTCCCCATGTAACGGCATCTGTCACTGAATCGTCAGCTTTGGCTGCTTGTGTTTTCAAAACCATTCAGTCATTTTCTTCTTGTGAGGTCAGTCTCAGATGATGACAGGGACTCTGCTGAAGTGAGATTGCATGCACATACTGGACAATCAAACTTCCTCCACTGTATTGTTGTGTCACATGATCATCTCTGGATTCAGAATATCATCAGACTGAGGAACAAACATTTGATCGGATGAGGCTACCACACAAATAGTGCATGTGTGTGTGTGCGTGTGTGTTCAGATCTTTTATTATAACGTTTTTTTTTTGGCTACACTGAGATTAAGATCTGTACATCTGTACATGTAGATTATTGATCATTTGCAACGTTTCCATTCACAGCTTTTCGCAAGCAAAACATACGAGTCATTCACAGACGAGTCATTTCTGATATTGCGTAATTATCCTTTAAATACCGAGCACAGGTAAATGTTAGGATTGACATAATAACAGTGATCCAGATGTGAAGGCTGGCAGACTGACATGCCGGGAAACAGACGAGCCTGACAGCGAAGCACACACACCGAACCGGGGTAATATAGACTAGTAGTGATTTATATGTCAGTTCCTGTTTAATGATATGCTGTTAAAAAGCGGTGATTTATGAGGGTCTTTTCATTTCATATAGACATCCAGATTTGTTTCATGTGGCGTAAAGACCTCAACGCTCTCAGTCAAGATCCCCAATTTTAATCTCAGTCCAATGCAGTTATGCAGTAAATTAAATGTACTATCTTTTTTTAGACAGTGAAGGCAACATGGTGATTGACCATTAGACCACTATTGGAAGCTGCAGATCTCCCTTTGGTTTTCATTCAAGTAGTGAACGTGGCAGTTCGGGAGTTCAGGTTTTATTATTTGGTCAGTTCAAACCACTTCAGTCACACAGAGGGAGAAGCAGCACAGCGTCTCTCGGCCAGCAGAGTCTTGTACTGCATCATATCAGCGCCCAGAGAAAGTTACAGTAAATGATTCATCATCGGTACGTGTCGATGGAAGATAAACGTCGATGAGTCATTGTGCAATAAAATTCAGCAGTTTTCAATTCCTGAATCAAACACTGTGTGCATCTTCTATGTTTATGCTTTGACATGTGTGATGGAGGTATTACATCACCATGGATGATCCGTCATTAATCACATAAGGTGGCCAACTTTGGCTTCGCCCATCAGCAGCCCCAATCTGCTGTTCCTGGGTTGAAAGATGTTTATGCAAACAAAAACATGTTGATGCCTTTTCCCATGCATGAAGTGTATTTATAACAGAAGCCTGCATGGTGATAATGTGTGCACGTCACGCTTTACACCACTCGTACACATGCTTTAGAGCCTTGTTCAAAAAATCTGCACATTACACACCTTAATAAGCTTTTTGTATCAGACCCCGAGTCACCAGGCTGAAACTGACCCTGATAAATATACTGTACGGACAATAGATGTCCCACATTTGTACCGCAACACGTCTGACTGTGCCGACCCGCCGTAATGTGTTTGACTCCGATAGCTACTTGGCTGCCAAGATACACACCGAAACCTTTCTGGTGATCATAACACGTGTTGCTTCGCCTCACCGGAGCTCGTGATGTGCGACGCTATAAATATTTCCACAACAAATCGCAGCCAGTTTTACCTCCCCAGTTTGTGACTGAATCTTTCATCTCGTCTGATTTGCCGGTAATGTTTATATTTACATGCGATCAATAATGTATTTGTGCTCTCCGTGTGTGTTTGTACGACGCAGGTATGAGAAGAAACGTGCCAGGTGATGGAGCAGGAAGATGAAGATGAAAAGAACATCTGGATGGACGTGCGCAGCGATGCATCTGTGAGACGCACGAGGTTACGTTGCTCTGTTAGTCGTCTTTGTTGTCGTATAACTAACTGCAACGGAAATATCGTATTTCAGCAGCAGCTGAAACATTGAGTTCAGTGACAACCACAACTCAACACGCCGTCGCTGCGCCTGTGGAGAACAGAAGATAACAGACCTGCAGCTTAAAAATAAAGTTTTTGTGGTGATGATTAAAGTAGAGGTGCGCTTGTGTTTGCTTGTGTAGATGAGAATTTTCGACTGTGCAGTCAACAGCGAGGGTTCACTCAGGTCATAACTTTGACAAGGTATCACTGAATGTAAAGAAATCATCATGCACTGATGCTATTTGTGTGTATTATACTGTGAAATATATAAACAACAGCTTGTATAATTCGCTTTAAGTGTGACAAGTCCTTTTAAATTCATGATAAAGGAGCATCTCTGTGTTTCCTGTATGTCTGTATGGTATTCTTCTTCTTCTTCATGTTGAGTGTGCACAAGAGGAAGAGCTGTTTCTCTGGTGCTTTACATGTATGAAGATTTGAGAGAAGAAAAGTGTTTCCCATTGTTGCTCCTATACTGTATATATTGTACCTGTTCAGCAGATATGAGCATAATTTAGTCATAAGAAAACAAAGAGAACATTGAAGACTTGCAATTATTGAATATGTAAGAGTGTAGATGCACTTTGATGCTGTAATTCACTAATATTTAGAGTAAGTGGATTATTTTAGTATTAAGGTATTTTAAAATGTGTAATGTAAAAGTCCTCAATGCATAAAACTCCTTAAATGTTTGTTGCATCTTAATAAATCCTTTCCTGGTATCTTATCAGGATAAAAAACATGTTACAGCTCACTTTTTTTGCCACCAGGGTTTAGCCCAGCATCCCAGGAATTACATCCATATCAGACCAGTCCACACGGTAATCTGTTATACCAATGCAGGAAGCCGGGTGTCTTTATGTAAGTGCAGTGAGGCAGAAAGAGAAGACGTGTAGGTCCGGGTGATGGACATGTTGTACATCAGACGTTAATCCAGGAGACCAGAGTCTGTGTCCCATCACTGCAGATTATTTTGTGCCTCTTCATAAACGTTGGCCTCATCTTCCACAAGATGACAAGATTCCATCTGTCAAACTTTAACCTTTTATCAGAATATATTTGCTACAAACACCCCCTCATCTTCAGCCTATAGCGGATGACCTTCACAGATATTGTAGACAGTGATACTATTTGAAATGTTGGCCCTGAATATGCATTTTATTCTGGATGTAAGTCAACAGCCCCACAATTAGTTTGAACAGGGATAAAACTAATGATACCTAACAATGTAAGCGTGTTTAGCTACCTAAGCTATCTAGTGACCTCTTTAAAACATTGTTATAGCCCAAATAATGTGTGACGCTAGAGGGGTTAGATGTATCCAACCTCTGCAGGAATCAATTTTTAGGCCTTCTTATCTGCCTGCAACCATCCTGGTGTGTGGTTATTAACTCCGACCACAGTGGTTGGAAAGGGGCCCCCTGTGTTTTCCATGGTCAGTTTATCACACTTCCTTTCTCTCCGCCCCGGGGCCCCCAGGCAGTCTGACAGACGGGATAATCAAGGACTTTAGGACAGACCATTACAGTGCAAGTGGTATATCGCACTGTACGGTGATATATAACCTGATGTTGACATATCAGGAAATATAGATGATGTATAAGAGTAAATACAGGGCAAGAAAGAGGCCTCACAAGTGTTGTTGTTGTTGGAAATAATATGTATATACATGTTTAAATGTTTCTTTATTGGTATGAAATTGATGGCAGGAGATGTGTTGAATTGAACTTGAATGTATGAATGTTGTTTTGTTGAAACTGAATGGAGTTAAGTCTTATAAATAAATTATGTCTGATTCAGTTGTTTCACTGGCGTCACGCTGTTTGGATCTAAATGTCAGGTAATGTCGTTTTATTATTTCCTTGTGTAGTTTTTGTCTTGTGTTTATTGTAAGTACGTCCGTTAGACGTCGTCTTAATCTGACTGGAACACGGCCCGACTGCTGCACGCCGTAATCTGGAAACATGACGTGTGCTTGACAAGTTGAATCAGGCTGAAAACATTTGAACGTTAGTGTCTTCGGATGAATCAGGAGTATTGTACTTGTATCAATGGTACTCGGTGACGTACTAAATAAGAGTTGGATCACCCAGTTTCACTTAGTATTAAACACACGATGCCTTACATACGGTGCTTTATAATAAAGGAGGCTGTAAGGTTTTGATCTAGAACTACTAATAACTCTTAACATCCCTTTGTTCTGTTGTCTACTATATAAGGACATAACAGTCTTAAGGCCTTCTTCTATTTATGTATAATCACAATAGGTGACCGTTGCTTTTCGACCAATTGGTCGTGATAAACGTTCCACTGTGTGTTCGATGAGCCTTTAAAGCCACCAGACCGTGCAAGCAAAACAAGAGTTTCTGGCCCATTTTCCAACATTGTGGACAATAACGTGATTAATGATATCAAATTAAGCACTCTACAAATAACTTACCTCATGCACCACACAAGCTACATGCAAATGAAACTTGCTAACTTTAATTGGTGTACGATACCATTACACACGTGTCGTCTTGCACTTGTTTGCAGCGACGGCTCCCATTTTGTTTCCCCTCCTATGCACCTCGCCAGGATGTGTATGAATCTGCCAGCCGTTAACCCCGCAGAGGAAGTGTGCTGGAAATGAGATCAGCGTTAAGCAGAGGTAACGCCTGAGCCCGAGCCACTGACACCAGACCAATAACTGTCACTCACTGCACCTGACAGATACTACAGACGAGATGAATAACAGGAAGGTCTGAATAGAGCAGAACAGAACAGAGCACGTAAAACTGGAGGGAATATTAATGTTTAAAGAAGAACAAGTAGAGAAACATAACCCAGCAGGATGGAAAGAAAGCAGCTCTTCTTGATCAGGCTGTATCTTCAGTTAAACCTCCACCTCCTGTGAGGAGGTGGAGGTTGAATTCATTCAGAGCAGCATAACTAACAGTCTGATTTACACATCGTTCATTGTGCTGCTTCAGAAGAATACAATAAAATAGATATTAGAATAGATAGACGCCGGATACCTGTCACTCACTGCACCTTGATCCCGGGATACTACGAATGCAGGCAAAAAAAATAACAGGAAGGCCAGAGAAGAATAGAATAAAATAGAATAGCTTGGGAAATAAAAGCAGACGGGAACAAACGAGAACAAAAGAGAGCGGCGCTGTGCAGTGAGCGGGTGTTCAGTACAGCATATATTATGAGAAGAGATAAAAGACAACATAAGAAAAAGCACCTCCCACACTAACTATCAGACAAATTCTGTTTGAATACTTTTTTTCAGGAGCTAAAAATACCAGTGTTAAGCCTAATTCGGCGGCTGTGTGTGTGGAACTGTCACCAAGGCCCTGCACGCGTTCTCTTTACCATGATGAAAGACACAGTCGGTAACTTCGCCGGAGAAGCCAGGCCCGACTGCAGTGTGTGTGTGTGTGTGTGTGTGTGTGCATATGTATAGGAGCCGCTCAGCATGTACACAAGCAGCGGAATTTTAGCTGAGTTTTGTAAGATTGAAAGAAGAAAACACGTTTCATGATTTTTTTTTTTTATTATTTATTTAGTCGGGAGGGAGGAAGAATGATGAAACATTCACAGTTGCCAGCAATCACTTACACCCAAGAAAAGCAGCCCTTTTGATATGATGTATAGACACACACACACACACACATGTTTGAGGCACAACAAATGACTGTAGGCTGAATACGGGCTTGTTACATTGGATTTATGTTGTATGTCATACGACTGCTTTGTTATAGAACTCTGGAGGATGTTTTGCAGAACCGACACGGATGAACTTGAACTCCTACGACAGCTCCGCTATGTAAATACATCATCAATATTGCAGATGTCAATCCCTTCCTCTTTCATTCTTTAGTCGTAGCTTTGCAGCAGGCGACATTGAACTGCTCATTTGTCATCCGGCTGCTTGACATGTTGGTATTACTGGTTTATTTCTTCAATAATTGCAGGGTTTCCTGAATGCAACGTGGCAGGTGTGCAGTAATGTATGCATGGCCTCGCTCATGTTTATCCACCTAAAACATAATGAGACTTCTGATATGCTTCACCACCGTTAAGATTCAAAATGAACCGTGTATGTCCGCCTGCAGATCTTACTGCTTACCTTTGTCAACACAAAAACGGAGAGTTAACCAATACCGCCTTAAATATGGACATTTGACTGACAAATGGTCAAACAGGAAGGGTGAAAAAATGTAATCATGCCCCGTATTAAAACATGTTTGTACGACAGTGTTCATGTCTTTGCCAGATATTATGTAAATCCATGACTGACGGATGAAATGGGTAAATATATGAATAAATAAATGAATAAGTGATGACATTATTTATCATGTAATTAGTTAAACAAACCAAGCGAGTGTCAGAGACTGACAGTGCTCGAAAAATGTCATTACCATGTTTGCATAATCAGACATGTGAAGGAAGAGTTTCCTGACATACTGAACCATGTTTTCTTTACGAACCTGTACAGAATGTAAATAAATGATGGATGATGCACATACTCACTAAATTCAGTTGTTAATCATATCGTATGTAATATAGGCCTTCTGTAACTTTTTATTTTGTTTGCATTAAAACGGCGACAGCTGAACCAGAAGTCGGTGCACTAGAAGGAATAAGAATAAAAATAAAGAAGAGGAACACGAAATTTAATTTGGAATGCGTGCGTGTAAATCTCATCTCCTTGGCACAAATTGAGCAAAGCAAAATGTGGCCTTTGTTTACAAACCATCTGTTTGATTCAGCTGCAATAAACTGACAGCATTTGGCAAAGCAGCGTATCCACATCACTAAAGGGAATTATTGTACATGAGCAACCCATGTTGGAATGGTCAAGAATCTCCTTTAGTGAACAGAACTGTCTTATTACTTTACTAATACAGCACAGAGATGTATTATAGTTATTATATAGAAGCAACAGGGGTTGAAACAAAAATAAAATGTGCATATGGGAATGCGTGCATGCACTTCACTGAGGTCCAAGCTCCATTCTGGGTACACACTCTTTTCATTTGTTCCCTGAAACAAGGGCAAATTAATTTAGCAAAAGCACAGTTGGCTGGCTGATGCAACACAGTGAAATTTGAGGAGCATTCATGCACAGTAAACCACTTTTGTCAGACCACCTATGGAGCTGTGTGAAAGCCCGGGTGTGTGTGCATGTGTAGAAATCAATGTCGGGTACTTTTGTGTACTGTACATGTGTGGGTGTCTCTGTGTGCAGCCGACACTGATGTACACAGGAAATAGACGCTTCCTCTGTTGTTCATTCCTACAGCGCAGCCTGAAGGCAATTTGCATTACTGCTTCTGTGTTGCTGCGAGTATCTTTTGTAACCAATTCCTGCCTCGATGCTGACATTTTGGTTCTGAGAGTTTAAATCTTGTAAATCACTCCATTTATCTGTAGTCATGCAATTCAAGCTAGAACCCCATAACGAGCCGACTACTGCTTTGACTCAGTGTTCGCAATTTCTTAGTAAAACCTTCATTTTAAATGTGCACTGCTTTCTTCAAAATGTGGGTCCACTGGTCACCTAGAGTGTGACAAGAAGATTGGCACCAAAAATCACCCCTCTGTTTCCAGGAGATTGCTTTGTCCATTGTGCAGACGAATCAGAAGAGTGAATAAGATGGACGTTCCCATCTGTGTGTTTTGTTTTCACCGTGTCTTCCAGTGCACTGGTTGCCTGATGATTTGGACTACTGCTGCAGCACACTGCTCCTGGCTCCCAGCTTCTTGACCTTTGACCTTGTGGTGTGTCTAATACATGAGTGATTGCCAGAAATGTATTTAAGAATACAACACACACAGTCTGCACTGGAGGGATCATCAATGGGCATAGTATAGCTGTCTGCTGCAGCCTTGCCTTGAAATCTACTGAATCAATGGTCCATAACCTACTTTGAGCTTTTTCCTGGACACTCTGTGAGCTGTTTCTGGGCCTCAACTGCTCGGCTATTGGCTTGGTTCAGATGAAGCTCCACGTCAGCCGTAGCGCTCTTCATCTCGATCCACACAGCATCAATTCTGGTCCTCAATTTCACCATCGTCTCTCTTATCGAAAGAGGTAGTAGTTCAAAGGGTCGTCCCTCATGCACTCTGCATCCACAATGGTAGCTGGATCTCAAGTTGATGTTGTGCAATGCATGTTATGCATAACACAAAAGTGGTCGAATAAACCACTTTACAAATGCTAACATACATACACGCATAAATTAATCTGTAGGAAACAAACTTTTAATCTTATGGCCGACACTGGCGACTCCACTGATTCCAAACTGTTATCTGCAAGTGGATTATGTTGTATTTATTCAACCACCAGACGTTCTGCGCTCGCTTTCGGGAAGAACATTCTCGATGTGATGCGCCCTGCAGGCTCTTCTTCTCTCCCTTCAAGGTCACCGACTGACCTAAAGCCCAGCACTCACAGATCCTCCCTGGCTCCCTTCTGGGCTGCCTCCAGTCCAGCTTGGCGCTCCTCATCTGAGTGTGTCCAATCTGTTAGAAAGTGGTGTTATAAATCTACCAGTGAAATGTGAGTGATGACAGTAAAGCCTTAGATGGTGTTCAAGACTGGAGTTGGTGTGTTTGTATGCCGAGCAGCCAGACACTATGTGGTATTGTGTAGTTCCAGAGGGGCATTTGATTGATGATAATATATGCTATCACCTTATCCAGGATGTTTTTTCCAGCGGATTTGGATAATATCAGCTCATTGAAGATGGAATCAGGAGTAATTATTTTACATAGTGAGGTCATAATTGTGTTAATTGAAGAGATGAGAATACGATCAATGGAGTTCTTCTTTGCTTTGATTCTGGATGATCAGTAAAATTGATTTGTGGTTTTCATTTTATAATATAATGTAATTTATGCAGTATGTGCTCGGCGAGCAACCGATATCGGATAATAGGTCACCAACTTCATCAAAGTTGCTCTGATTATCGTCAGGGTTCATTAGGGCTCCGCCGTCCTCTGTCTCCACATCACACCACACATTAGGTGTAATGTGATATCATGACAATGCAATGTACTGTGACTGTGGTGTCCTTGGCTTCGGTGTAACAATGAATCAAACTACACACACACTTTGTATCATTATGCATCACAGCTCCATTAAACATGTCAGACGTTTCCTCCTCTGCATCGAAGCTCAGAATATCAATGGCTGTCTGAGCTGCATGGGGGGGGAAAAGTCATTTGGCGTCGGAGCCCATTCTTCGCTGTGTTCTCTGCGCATGTTGAAGTATCGAGACAGTGACACATTGTTTGATGTTTTAATTACTTTGCATGTGAAACGGCACTAGTTATTTAATTGTTCAATTCTTATGGCTGAATATAACCTTTAATTAAAGCTGCAAGGCTGTTACCTCATAATTACAGTGTCATTTCATATTCAGTGACGAAGTAACAGTCGGGAGCCAAAACATCAAACAATGTGTCACATCCTAAATCTGTATGGCGCTCAGCAAATTACTTTCCATTCAGTTACATCCGAGCAATTAACTTGTTGGTGTCATCGACGCGCCTGACGGTGATTTCACCTCGGGTGATCGTCGGGTAGATGAACGGGTTGATCGGAAGCTTCAGGTTTTGGGAGGTTTGCAGTGGAAATGATCATTTAAAAACGATGTAAGTATCAGTATAAATGACATCAGTGACTAGTAGCTGCTACGGAACTCAGGACTTTACAAGCCACACAATGCTGCTGGAGTTCTGCTGTGTGCCAGGAGCTGTCACTGCTGTCAACGTTTAACACTCCAGCTGTCAAAGTGGAGGCCGTTCTGTTAATACCTTGTCAACAAAGTGATATATTGAAAGAGGCTTCCAAATTGCAGAAGCTAATTTTGTTACAGCTGCATAACATGTGAAGCTGTAAACACGTTTTTTTTTTTTATGGTTGCAGAGCACGGCGGCGTTCGGGGTCGTTTCGTGTCACGGTCACATGCTGTTATTTTCTGACAATGTGGTCCCAATTTTTTTTTTAGACCATTGTTGTTGTTGTTATCTTCTTGCAAGTGGCGGACTCAACTGCCAAACCAACAAGGTGTTGACAGCCACCAAAAAAAGAACGTGACTTATACAAAGCTTAGCGAAAGACTATATTATTGTTTACTTATTTACTTTGTCTATTGCAATCAGCCTACTGAGGATGTAAAATCTTTCAGAAAAACTTGTTGCTGTCTTGTTGCTGTCTAACTTTCAAACCTCTTCCTTCCCCTAATGCTGTTCTAAGCTCAATGGAGTCTGTCCTGATTCAAGTCACAAGCAGGTTTATTGAACTATTTGCAAGCGGTAAGCAGAAACAACTACTTTTTATGGTGTAAAACGGACATTCATGGTAATGGGAAGCTAATCTTGCATCTGCTCTTGACTTTCTTGCATAGAATTCCCAAACAGAAAATGCCTCCGCGATTATCACAACATCACTCAGAGCAGCTGTCAATAATGACATAACTTCCACTTTTATAGCATCAAATAACTAATTAAAACCAAACTTATCAGAAAAATGAGCACTTGAACACACATCAGTGTGATAAGAATTATCTGAAATAACAAATAGCATCTTTGGAAATAAATTATAGGGCGTGAACTTTGGCCTGATTCCCATCTGCTAACATGAAGGGGGCGGGATTTATGACCTATACTACAACCGACCACCAGGGGGCGATTGAGATCCTTTGGCTTCATTCTTGGTAAGCTCTTAAGGCGTCTATGAGGTTATATGTCCATGGTCTCAGTGCCCTGGAAAGTTGGTCGGGTTCATCCACAAAGTTGATAGATTCAGTGAAAATTTCCTGCACAGTTTTTGCGAAATGTTGCCATCAAACAAACAAAAAAACAAACACACACCTCCATGGCGGAGGTAAAAATAACCCTATCCGTCTAATATTCCAGACTTCACCCGAGTATCGTGACCTTAGGAAAGACACATTTCTTTTTTCTCTCAGTGAACCGAGAAGAATCTGCGGTGAAAGACACACATTTGCATGCATGTACCCATAAATACACACAGGGTGCCAGGAAATAACCAAACAACATTGTAATTGTTCCTGCTGTCTCAGATGTTCTCTTCCTCCCTGTCTCTCATAATAAAAGACTGTTTGACAGGCCAGTGCAGCATATTTGCAGCACAGGGGGGAGTCTTCTGTTGCTGCTGAACATAAAATTGTATTATTGAAGGCTGCACCCACCACAGTGCCTGCT
>CAAKHC010009548.1:0-12607 GCA_901007825.1 Macroramphosus scolopax | reverse complement strand
AGGTGGGTTGAAAGTAGAACAAGATAAGGCTGAAAGTTAAATATGGAGGAATGGAAAGCCTCTTATATTGTGTGTATGCTGGATGGCTTGTTCGCTGGCTTTGGATGTAAGTTGTTTATGTGCGCACACACACACACACACACGCATTGACAATCTACTGCAAAGGGAGGAATAAGATGTCAAAAGACGAGACGACTGCACTGTAGGGCGTAAAAAAAACACATTAGAAAACTGAACTACATTTTCCAATTCTATGTTCCTGCGTGTTCTGTTTCTGACGTACTCGGTCGTTGTAAAGAGACCCCAAGCAAGGACTCCTGGCCGGCTGGACCATCGGCCGCATGCCATTCCTCTTTTTCTCTTTCCTGTCTCTCTCCCCGTCTCTATGGATGATAATAGTAAACAAGGAAAAAATGGATTTCATACGAGTCTTATCAAAGATAACATTTACTCTCACTTTGGTTCATGCACATTCTGAGCAACTCAACGAGAACCTGCAACCAAACCTGAACAAAGTAAGATAACAAATAAAAAGCAGGAAAGAAAAAACAGTTTACTACGCTGCTGTATGTCTGTAAAACTCAAGGCCGTTTCCCTATGACTATGTCAGGTGCTTCCAGCCGCCACCAGCTGCAGCACCGCCTTGTCTTTATTATTTTATCTCTCTCCTGCCTCCGCCCCCACACACACACACACACACACACACACACACACACACACACACACACACACACACACACACTCCTTTCACACTGTATTGTACGAAATCCCGCTGGTTTTTATCGCTTTCCAAAAGTGCAACTTCAGCCACTTCCCATGGTACACACATGAACAGAGGCAGGTACACACACCGTTTCCATTAACATCACAAACACACACACACACACCATTGTGCAGGAGATTAGATCCAACGTGGTGGGGGGCTTTTCTCCAGCTATAGAATGTGGATAAACTCTTTGATTGGGTTTATCCATCCCATAATGGAATCAGCTGGGTTCCCAAGGCAACCTGTCCAACGGACTCATGTGCGGCAGGCAGTCATCAATCGGAGCTTAAGGGGGGTGTAGTTTGTCTGAACGCTCAGCAGTAGACTTCTTATGAAGTCAGCTTAGAAGGTCTTAGGTCTATGTGGGGTAGCAAAAAAAAGAAGAAGCGGATCCTGAGAATTGTTGCCAGCTCGTATTACAGGCAGACATTGTGCCGGGACACAAAGACAAACATTTATAAATACTTTCAGCACACACACGCAGGCAGATCTTTGAATCTGGTCCAGATGACCAAGTCCTGATCAAACAGATGTTTCCAAGTCTCTTGTGTCCTCATGAGATTTGTAAGTTTGCGTGAATACCTCGGTGTATTATGTTACCAAGAATAATGTAATGAAGCGAAGAGATCCATTTTCATGATTGTACAATAATTTCATTACGCCAAATATCTTCAGACCATTCGCTGTGAGAGGACACAAGTGGGAGGACAGAGTGCCCCTAATTCTGAATGGATGAATCCCAGAGGGAGCGGGAGGAGAAGCACCGAACCACAATGAAGAGGTGTTTTCACCTTGCGTTGCTTTCTGCCACATCCCTCACTCGTATGTTTGTTCCCCTGTTTTCTGTCATGTATCGCTTCTGTCAGGAAGGTAATCAGCTGCAGAGGTTGGGAAATCAAACCAGAAACACAATATATATATATATATATATATATATGTTAACTTTCTTAGAGTAACTTCAAGGTGAAGACAGGGTGCCAGAAGAGATGGTTGATTTGCAAATATTCTCACTTCCTTCTGTTCTCTCCTTTTTTGAAAAATCAGCCTCTGTCTTGCCTCCTTCCATCCTACAATCCCCTGACAACATGAGATGCCACTCTATGTTACTGTCACATGAGCGAGCGCCAGCCTCCAAATCACAGCAGCCTTTGATTGGCCGGGCCTTTCCAGGTCGCTGAGCTGCCGCCTGATAATAACCTTGTTTGATTGCTGGAGCAGAGATGTAATTGATTGATCTGCTCGCCCTGTCTGGGGCGAGGCTTCTGAAGTAGCCTGTACAGATATGAGTGTTAGTGTGTGCGTCTATGTTTGTGTGTGTGTGTTGAAATGGAGGGTTGGTTAATTGACACATACAGACCTCAACTCAGACATACTTTGCCACTCTTTCCTACCTATGCACAGCTTTTATCGTACAGGGTAATGCCCAGTGGTTACCCGGAGTGGACGGAGGCAGTGGTTTGTTTATTAAACTCTTCCCAGCACTTCTGCCTGGAGTACCTAAATAAAACAATGCCCGGCAACCAATCAACAAGTCGTTAGATCTCATTAAAATCCTCCGTCTGCCACTGAAGGGATTGTTTGTGATCTTCTAATTGGTGGTTACATAAGTTAGTCCATCTTTCTGGATAGTTAATTATTTCTGGAAGATGGATGGTCTCAACTCAGCTCAGCGTTTAATCCAATAGTGGCTAAGCAGACTCGAGCCGCTTCTGAGAGACGGCGTTTCAGAGTTAATCATTTCGGCGTTGGAGTTGTGGTTCTGGCCAATTAGCCGGGTTTGATTTATTATTGGTTTATTAATTACGGCTGTGTTTGACTCGACCCACGCCGACTCGTATCAAGAGTAGAAGGTAACATTACGCAGTTTTTAAACAGAGTTTAATTGTGATCTGTCCCTTTTTGTTTCTCGGTTCTTCAGATTTCAACCCCTCGATGTAAAAGTAACCATGTTCCCAAATGTAACTGTCCCAAACTGATGAAGATGAAGAGAAAACCAAAAGTTTGAAAAGAGCACTGGGTACATTTGTAAAGGAGATGGATGTTTCCTCCCCTCTCGTCCTTCCTCTCCCATCAGTGCTGGTTTGATCCCCAACCAGTCATGCCGGAGTCATCGTGAGCCCACTGAGTGTGCAACCAGTGGAAAAAGTCAAACTGACAGACTCTGATTGACTCAGTCTATGGAGCCTCTCCTCTCCTCTCCTCTCCTCTCCTCTCCTCTCCGTTTTGATGCTTTCCAGCACTGAGTAATGGACAACAAGACTGATACCGTTTCTCAATATGAATCCAATAACATGACACAAGACTCCCAACATGTTCATATTATCATCTTACTGTCAGATGCTTGAAGGTATCTTGGTGTGTCCTTACATTCAGTCAAATCAAAGTATTTTAATGTAAGTTAAAGCAGCATAACACAGTTTTGCCTAGCAACAGCAACTCGGGAGAGTACCGCACTACTTGTAAAAAAACTAGACTAGACTACTGTTGTACCAGCCAGTGCTGATTTTAGTTTCCTGTCTCGGGCTGGTTAGGATCTCTCGTTTGCTTCAAACTAACTTATTGATGTGAGTTCAGAGTACGCTGCTACGTCATTGGCTGGTAGCAGTCTGAGAATGACAATATTAAAAGCAAGTTTAATCCAGCTTTAGTATTTCAGTGGTCATCAATAACCTTCCTGCTGTTGTTAACTGTTCTTCCAGTGTTCTAAAACATGTGAAGGAGGTTTCCGTGTGCGGGAGGTGCGCTGCCTGTCCGACGACATGCTGTCCACCGCGGGCTGTGAAGAGCAGCTGAAGCCAGCGGGGAGGGAGGACTGTAACCCGGAGCCTTGCATACCTCAAATAGGTCAGTCAATCTCCCTAAAACTGTTATCTGGAATATCAATGACTCGGATGATTGGGAAAACAAGGGTCATATTTTTGTGACTGGGAAGTCTCCAGCTGGGGATCTCCTGGCGTGAGGAGCGCATGAGTAATGTTTCCCTCCCTGAATACCCGACATTCATATCATACCTTGAGAGAGCCGCTGCGCAAGTCGTCATGTGTTTATAACTCGCTTTCAATATGAAATCTGAATCTGTTTTTTGTTGCAGATGAGAACTGTAGAGACAAATACTTCAACTGCAACGTGGTGGTCCAGGCTCGCCTGTGCGTGTACGATTACTACCAGGCTACATGCTGCGCTTCATGTTCGCGCGGGGCCCACAGACAGTCCATCCAACGGGGCCACAGCTAGCACCCCACCAGGGGTCCCTCAGCTCCATGTTGGGCCGGACTCAGTACCCTCTGCAGGCCCTCTGGTCCCGGGCTAGCCACGGTGTGGAGAGTGGACCGACCGGATCTTCCCTAAGAGTGGACACTCGTTTTACTTGCCTAAGATGGGAACAGAAGAAGAATCACTTCCTTTGGAGGGTGGAGGAATAGTTGAGGACAGGAGTCTCACTCACTGGACGAACAGAGCCGTGATGGAGTGAGAGAGACGCAGAGGAAGCTCTAAGACGATCGATGGATCGTTACCAAACGAATCCATCATCTCTTGGTTCATCAAGCAGCTCTTTCTCCGACAGTAAAATGACTCTTGTGGATTATAAACGAAGAGCCGCTGTTAACTGTTTATCCGGTTCTTCCTCCTCTGAAGTTGATACTGTCTTATCTATATGAGCTATTTAACACCCACTTTGTTGGCCAAAGATATAATAACTTCACCCTCCCCCCCAAAAGATAATCCCCACATTTCTGATGGTACACTCTCACACAGCACTGTGATGACTTCTTCTAAAAGGAGAGGATCTCAGATAAGACTTTATTGATGGCAAACCGCCCACTGCAGCTCATTTAAAATGTATATATGTATGATTGTAAGAGAGTAAGAGACTGACCCTCCAGCAACCGAAGAGAAACAAAACAAAGCTCTCTGTATTTATTTGTGCGGCTCATCGGGGAGGGACGCTGGTTTACGAGTCACCGGTGGCCCCGCCCACCAATCACAGCCTCCAGACCGGACGTGGGCCGTCCGACGCCTGCAGATGGTAGAAGGAGACGTCTGACTGTATATGTATATATATATATATATTATTTTTTCTTGTCCGTGGGAGATGATCATTCCACAATGGTATAATTCCTACTCACACACATTGATTTTGTTTTTTAATGTTACCAATATTTAATTGCAACATGACAGTATTCATGACTATTAATCTGATAATGTGTGCACACGGTTTACATTCAAAGTAAGTCATTATAAATCTGTGTTTCCAGTTAAACACACGGTGCCTTTTTTAAATGTTCCTCTGTACCCGTCCCTGTGATCAAGAAGCGTTTCGTATCCATGTAATATTTAAAGAAAAATCCTCAGGCTCAGTTTTCCCCCCCCGAAACAATAAAGAATTGAGCTCTAATACCAGAATGCATCAGTAATCAAAACACAGCTGCAGCCGATAACACATCTGTATTTTCCTTATTTAATATATTCTGTGTGTTTGTAATAGTTGAGATTTTCTGAAATAAAACGACTAATTATTTGTATTCCTGACAGCTAACCTTCCCCGCGTGTTCCCAAAGTTCACGGATCGGGTCGTCCATCTACAGCGTGAAGCTGCACGTCTGAACGTGATGATATACTTGTTGATTTAATGTCGGTTCATCTTCATGACGACCTGCCAGGAAATGTTCTCCTCTCGAGAGAACTGGAGGTCGACTACTGGATATTCCTGGGTGTTTGATTTCAGTCTCTAAGCTGTTTCACGTGTCTCCACTTAGTTCTTCAATGGATGTAAATGCCTCTCATAGCCTTTACAGATGTGTCTCTCCATTTTCTGTGGGTTTCACCCCGGCGGTGTAGCGCCGGCTCCGCAGCAGAGCCATCCATCCAGTTCCAGAGCCAAATCAATAACACTATAAATAGTCCATTAAAGCCAAGCCATGTGAGGGGGGGTCAGGTGGGTTCAACCCAGTCCGTCTCACCAGGAGGAGAACATCCTCATTTCATCTGAATTAATGATTATAGCCTTCAGCTAATATTGGTGAGAGAAAGAGAACAACAGGGAAACTTAAATATTTATTCTTGTCTTGAGGTCGTCTGGAAGACAATTATCCTTTTTTAAATGACTGAACTATTCCAACTATGATTGGGTGAAGATGAGGGGCTGTTCACTTGGAGGATAGCAATAGTAGAATTATAAAAGCAGGTTGGTTCTATTTTAAAGCAGTTAAAGTCAATATATTATAATTAGAATAATAATACAAAGGGCCTAAATATTAAACAACAGTAAAATTAATATATCAACGAATCGATGAACCAACAAGCAAGATGCAATATTGTACTTCAATTAGATTCAAGGTGTGATAGTTTCATTAATCAGTATGCATGAGAGTCTAATATAAAATAATATCTAATATATACTGTCTATATTCTACAATCAGATATGTTTCCTTCTGAGTACAATGTGCTAAAGCATTGCAGTTGTTTCTACATTAAGCATTTAATAGTAAATATCTTATATAATGTCTGCATATATCATTGATTGCACTTATAAAAACAGGTGGTGTTGGGTGACATGCTGCAACAAAGGTCCCCGTACAGATTGAAACCAAAGACGTTGCAGTTCATGGTCGGCGTCTCCAGTCTGAAGCTTTAGAGCAGGGTGGTCCAAACTACGGCCCGCAGGCCAACGGCGGCCCGGTCCATTTTTAATTGGCCCGTAGCAAATTCTTCCGATATTTTCTGTGTATGGCCCCTCAGTGAAAAAGTTTGGACACCCCTGCTTTAGAGGGCGAAGAGACACGATCATCATCAGGTGTGTGAAAGGTCACAATACTAACGATTTCAGATTTCCAATTAGAGATAATCAGAGTTAATTTCAACACATGAAAACTAAACAGTCGGTTTGTTTTGATACTGCGATCGCTCCTCAAGCTGATTCTGTAAAAATACTCCCACACCACATCAGGATGATGTCATTGGGGATCAATATCCTTCACTGCAAAAACAAAACTGTGGGGAGTAACCGACAGCGACGAGCTGTCCTGACCACGCTGAGATTACAGAGACTGATAAAGCTAAAAAAGTAAGTTAAATACAGGGAAGGAAACAGGACACCAGTGTTGGAAGAATTATAGTGCAGCAGACACAACCAGCTAAAGGTCACAGTCTGATGAACGACAAACCTCCAGCATCTTCATGTCTTGTCTGCCCTGAATCAGTGTTTGCAGACACTGCTGATATTTGAGGGTGGCCATTAGTTTTGCTCCTGAAACCCTCAAACATTCACTGTGTTATTACTGCAAACATGGACTGTGACATTATGTAGGGATAAAGAAACGGAGCTCGCTATAAATGAAATGAGGAGATATCAGGCCCTGACGTTAGGAGCTCCGTGCAGAAAGTGACATTGATAGTGTTTACGACCAAAGACAGGGCCAGCATTTCTCTACTTAAAAGACTAGTAAGCATGATCAGCATGTAGTGAAGGGATGCATGATGTGCAGATGCATGGAAATAGTATTGAAAATATAGAGTTGCACATTATTTTCTGTTCGAAACTAGCAAATGAAACACTTTCAAACTGCAGAATGTTTCCTCATGAATATTTGCAGACGTGCAATTGATATTTTGGAGGTTTGTGTGTGCAGCAATACAACTGTTCTAGCAGTAGTAAGACAACAGAGAGGAAAGAGCAAGCGAGCTAGTGCACTTAAAAGCAGTTGCATTCGTATTATATTGCTTGAATGCTAATATCTCTAATGCCAATCTCACCTGTGCAAGTGCAGGAGCGTCTGCTGGGAGAGAGGTCAGATCATACGACCGCTGCCAAACACATTAATGACTTATAGTCCACAGGTGGTTCAGATCTGTTGGGCAGATGTGGCGTCCACGTCCGTCCACACATACATCAGTGTGTGTAGAGTTACTGGTACCACTGGAGGTGTGTGGTGTGATGGTGAGGGCCGTGTTGGGGGGTGAGGATGGTGAGAATTAAACTAAGGTAGAGACACATGTGGTCACCAGATCCAGACCACCTGTGGATCGTAATTCACCGCTGCATTTGTGCGAATTGTGAGAGACCCATTTTGCACTGTGAGGTCGTTCAGGGTTCCTTGGGAGGAGGAGGAGGAGGAGGAGGAGGAGGAGGAAGCAGATGAACAGTCGGTGTCATGAGCCAGCCAGTAGACAGCGCAGGACGACAGGTGCAAGGGGAACTCTGGGATTTGGGATCTACATTCAGCACGTTGTAATAAGTGTTATCAGCAGTGGCACACGGTGCACAAGCTGGTTTAGTAGCCATAATAAGCATAAAATAAAAATTATATAAGGAGACTTCACCTGATTCATGTATTTGGGGTTCTGCCCTTGCAAGAGTTGAATGGTTCAGATAAAGGGAACCTGTACGAAGCATCACTTAAATGACACAGGAGGACATCGTTAGAATCTGAAGGAAGCTGGACAGGAAACGAAGGGAAGGAACAGTCGTTATTCATCTCAGGATAGGAGACAGAGAATCCATCTGTATCACCATCTATCGACCTGAGAAGATACCTCAGATCAACAGCTTCCACAAGGACCACGACATCATATCAACACCTCACAGACTCTGAGTGTAGAATGACAGAGACCCCTGGTGGCCAGTGGCTGCACATGCACCCTGCAGATTATGGATATTTCCCACCCAGGACAATGTATACACATTCAAGTTATAATCAATAAAGTCAGGTTGTCTGACATCTCAATGCATCTGAAGCCTTTTTGACCTCAACTACTTTAAAGTTTTAGGAAATTGTTGTTACAATTGTGGTGACAAAATCTGTCTATAAAAAACAAACACAAACAGAAATCGACTGCACACGGAGGAAAATCATTTCATTTAATTCAATTTCACAGCTTTTTTTCTCATATTAATGTTTACAAAGAGGAACGTAGAAGAATAAGAAATATTGGAGGAAATCATTTTACCAGGAGGCAGCGAAATAAACACGTTGACTGTATTCAAGTGTGAGTTTGTCCTTTTAAATGACTTCTGCTACCATTGTAATCATAATAAAAAATACTGCATCAGGTTCTCATGTTTGCGGGTTGGTTCAGCGTTGGGTGATTAAAGGTTCTGATTGGGTTTCTGCTGTGAAAGTGGAATCTGATAATCTGCACTGATCACTCCCTGACGTTAATTCAGGGCTGCCCGCCGCTGACGACCGGGCTGAAGGGCTTCGCAGCGTCGCTCATGTACGCCTCGATCTCCTCCACGGTGCGAGGGACGCAGGTGAGCAGCTCGATGCCGTTCGCTGTTACCGCGATGTCGTCTTCGATACGAACCTGCGCACAGAAGCGACACGGTCATCAGTTAGGTCTTAAAATAAACAGCTTCAAAACCATTTTGATTGTACAAACTAGGAGTCTTTCTTCTCTGCAAAAAAAACAAAGATAAAACTGACCCCTCCGAAGCCGCGGAAGCGAGCCAGCACTTGGTTGTTGAGGAAGCAGCTCTGCGCGGGGTTGGCCAGCGCCTGATCCAGCAGGTGGTTGATGAAGTAGATGCCGGGTTCCACGGTGAGAACCATCCTCTCCTGCACCGGGCGGCCCATTCGAAGACTCTTCAGTCCGGGCTCGTCTATACGCTCGACCCCCTGGACGACAGCACAGAGCAGCTACACCGTTACAAACACTTTATAGGATCGAACACACCGTCAGAAGATGAAGAGGAGGTTTAAACTGCCGTCTCCTCTTCATAATGTGTGTGTTTGGAGTTCAGGCATCATTTCACTTCCCCTCTCCACTGCACTCATCCTGAACTTGCTCCTACAGCTTGGCCCCATTTTGTTTGTCTCACTGCACCAAAGGTCTCCATTATTGATGACACATCAATATTTCAGCAAATTGAGTGTGTTTTTTCTGCCACTACCGTCAGGAGACTTTGATTTATACACTCCTGACCTCCCCCTCCTGCTGGTGTCGGGATGCAGGATCGAAGTCGAGCGCTCTCACCTCGGGGTAGCCCCCCACGTCGTGCACGTCGATGCCCAGCAGGTGTCCCAGGCCGTGGGGCATGAACACGGCGCCCATATGGACCTTTATCATGTCGTCCACGCTGCCGTTCAGGATGCCGATCTTCACCAGCTCCTCCAGGTGAACCCGGTCGGCCAGGCGGTGCATGTCAGTCCACGCCACGCCTTCAGGAGCAGGAAGAGGAAGACGTTTTCTCATCAGGAACTTTAAATCCACCGAACCACAACTACAGCGTCACAGTGTGAAGTTTAAAGATGCTAACCTGGTCTGATGGCAGCCATGATGGTTCTGGAGGACTTTAGGACCGCCTCGTAGATGGCCTTCTGGTCTGGAGTGAACTTCCCGTTGGCCGGGAAGGAGCACGTGATGTCTGAGGAGTAGCAGTAGTACTCTCCGCCCATGTCGAACAGGCTGGAAGGAACAAAGTGGTGGCTTGTTTACAAATGACATCATGTCATCGAAGCAGGTTACACAGGCGCAGGTTGTTGTTGGGGGGCTGGTGTGACTACTACTATCGTAATACTACATTGTAGTATACGGAAGTACGCAGTTTGAGAGTAGTTGGATAATGTTTCCGTTAAGTGTGCAGCTACTCACCACATGTCTCCATCCATGATGGTCTTGTCGTTGGGGGCGCCGGCGTGACCGTAGTGGAGGACGGAGGAGTTGTTGCCTCTGAGGTGGAGCAAGTACACATTACGTTAAAGAACTAATCTACACAGATTAAGTTAGTAACAAGAAATACATCAATAGAGCGTCTCTGGTTCTTTAAATGTTGTTCATGTTTGGACTAGAGAGTCGAGACACATCGTCTCCCTGAGGAAGAACTGATGTCCAGGTCGTCGTTATTCAACACTAATTTAATTCTAACGGGAAAATAGCTTGCGTGCGTTGAGCGCTAATCCTCATTACACACCGCCTCCCATACAGAAGGCCGGAGTTTGATTAGCAGCATTTCAAAATACTTCATCCATGACGACGGCGGCTGTCGGGCTGGCAGTCGCCCTGCAACAGAGAGGGATGTTTTACAGAGCGAGGTCGGCTACCCGGGACACCGCAGCTCCTGAGCGCCGCTATTCCTGCAATCAGCTGCACGTCCGGATGATACCAGAGGTGATTGAGTGCCTCAGAGGTTTGACTGACAGGGTGAAGATAGGGAGCCTGTCCGTCCCGTTGGTACACGATGGAACCTTTTTTATTTTTAGTTTAGTTTACAAGTTTCGGTGTCTTTTGTTGAGACGAAATGAAACCAGTGAGAAGTCGGTTGTCTTACGTTCCACAGATGCAGGTGTACGAGGTGTGGCGCATCCCTCCTTTTCCGTAGCAGTAGTGCTGGAACAAGCTGGAACGAGAGGAGGGGGGGGAGAGAGAAGAACCCGTTCAAAGAAATATCCCGGTAATCTCTTACTTAAGGAAACCAAAACATTCCAGCACAGCAGAGATCAGAGAAAACAGCAATTAGCTGAAGGAGAAAGCAGTGCCCTTTTTCTGACTCTGTGCTTTTTAAGAATTCATCCGGCACTCGTTCTTTAATCATCACACGGCCTGAACACATCAAACGCTTCCACGGATCCCGACAGCATCCAGAATGTGTGTGAGGTGACGATCCTCTCGTACGGCGAAATTCAAATGAGTGTCAGTGACAGCTGCAACCGTACTTAAATATACAGACATAGATATCATCTGGAAGTAATATAAAGTAAAAGAAACATTGATTCAATCCGTATGAATATAAACATGAGAATACAGACTGGAACCTGGAATTGTTCACATTTTTATCAATAACTTTCCAGGACTTTCCAGGACTTTTCCAGGACCAAATATTCCGTGAAACTTTTTTTGTACACGTGATGTAATTACATAAAAATATACCAGTATATGATTACAGCAACCGCTCACCTCTCCATCTCGTACTCTTTCTGTCCAGGTTTCACATGTTTCATGATCTGCAGAGAAAAGACGAGTTACATGGCTGTTTGTCGTCAGTTTGAGACACGGACGGGATTATAATCCACCTGGCTGAATGTAACTCGACTCTTAGAGATTCACCTCAATGTGAATCCGTCTCTTCACTCTGTGATATAAAATGCAACCTGAGGCAGGAGGAGATATTTTGCATGTTGTATCATGATTTATTTGCGTTGTCCCTTTCATTTATTTAATGCACTGTAGCAGATCTATACTTTGAAATAATCTCCCTCCGGCTCGGTCCTGAAGGATTTACACCGAGTGGGCATAAAGAGTTCAAACGTGCCCTCCAGCAGTCGCTGATTTGTGGGAGGACGTGTTCTGTTTTTAACCGCACACCTCAGGGGCTGCAACTTTCAAATCTACAAATAAAAAGGCTCAAACGCGGGTGTCACGCTCGTGACAATGGGGGAGCAGCATGGGGAGGGAAACACCGATGTGACAGTGGATTGTCCAGAGGACACAACATGAGGAGGAGGAGGAGGAGGAGGAGGAGGAGGAGGAGGAGGAGGACACGTTTATAGAGACAGAGGGAATTAAATGTAACAGTTAACTTCTACCCTCCAAACTACTGGATGAAGTTAAATACCAGCTTCTATAGCCCAGGTTTCTGGCCTCTTTACACCTTCAAGCAACTCAATAACTTTCCAGGGACCTTGCAGACGCCATCTCACCATCTTGTGAGCTTCGCTGGAAATCTTGTTGGTGTAGCGAATCACCTCCAGCTCCATATCGGTCTTTGTGAGGCGGCTGCAGAGAGAGAGACGAGCAGATGTGAGAGAGAGGCTCTATCTGACGACTGTAGATAGCATTTACAACCAACCACACACACGGGCGGGAGAGAGAGAGAGAGAGAGGGGGAGAGAGAGAGGGGGGGGA
>CAAKHC010009545.1:14149-26074 GCA_901007825.1 Macroramphosus scolopax | reverse complement strand
ACACACACACACTGGGGTCAGGCCTGGCAAGGAACTAATGAAGAAACAAACACATACTATGTCAGTTGTATGGGAAGCTCATGTGTCAAGAACAATGTAGTCGGCGTATTACTGAGGACAGAGGCTGGTGTGTATTTTCATGTATGTCTGCCTGCAGTTGGAAACAATGACTGCAGTCATGCACATCCCAACTTCCAGCTGATGTGACCAGTGTGCAGCCATAATTTAAAGACTTGCTAAATGCAGGGGAAAATCCACATTTACAAACCAAGTCACAGGCGGCCTGACATAATGTAACTCACATGTTGGGGCGGCTGGTTCTACTGTAGCATGGCTGACGAAATGAGGACTATGTTTCATCCCTGTCTGGAAGTTATCCCAGTGTCAAATAGAGGACTGGAGCACACGCCTTGGAAGCTGAGGTTAGGTGAAGTAAACGCACGAACGTGCCAATCATGTCAACAACATTTGTGCTCCAACGCCTCTAATCAAGAGATTGGCGCTGACATACCTTGCTCCAGACATATGTGTGTTTGTGTGTGTGTGTTAGTATGGATTATGGGGGCTGGCGTCAGTAATCCTCTGACCACATGGACGTCAGAGGCAATCCAATTTGCAGTATGACACTTATTGAGTACATGAAATGCACATGACATTTTAACCGAGTTCATTACATAGCATCAGGTGAAATGTGTCAACTACATCCACCTACTTCAGATAGTTGATATTAGCTTTGACAGCTAGCTACATAGCAGTTATACCTGGTAGCTACTGGGCGTAAATACTTCGTGAAACCATATACTGTGTAAAATCAGTGGACAAGCACAGTGTGATGTCACCCATTGGTTTGTAGACTCCTGTTTTGAAGCCTAAAAGGTCATCTATAATAAGAATGGTAGCTGTAAAGGTAACTCTAATGATGAACCATAACGTTCTGTAAACAGCTTCACACTGCAGCTGTGTCGGATAATTAAAACGAGTGGACTGTTGCTCTGAGGAATATTAAGTTGTTCCACATAGGAAGGTGACTTGGTAAAATTATCTTTGAACATATTAAAATCAACATCTCGCTCTCTTCGCCTCCCTGCTGCTGAAAGACGCAGCTGTGCATCACAGATGTCCGTCTCGAAAGCATCTTTACAGACACTGTTTTATTAAACAGCTGTTTTTTTTAACCTCAGTGATGAGTCTTTCCAGAACGGTGTCTGGTGTGGTGAACATGACGCCCTGTACATTCATGGATTTTGTTTGGCTGCCAGTGTCTCTATGGATCATAGAAAAGCTCTTAAAGCGATCCCAACGTTCATCACGGTCGTTTCTGTTGACCTCCACTTTAGTTCGAGTGAATTTCAACACTATATACTTTTAGTAATCCTTATGATTATAGTTCTTGGTGTGGACGGCCTTAAACGTTTGGGTTAGGGTTACATGATGGCTTCAAATAGCCTTTAAGTACATTTATGGTGTGCGGCATAGGCCTGCCTGTGACGTTAGCACACGTCAGCTAGCCAGCTAATGTTAGCTTGTTGTCAATCAGAGGCCTAGCAAACATATATATATCTTTTTGGTTTGAACATAACTGAATTGCTTGGTATCTTCCTTGGTAAATTTGTTTCTAGTAGCCCTTAGAAACATACGGATAACCTCCTGAATCACCGCTTTCGCTGATTCGAACATAGACTCCAATTTCATCTCATTTATTTCGGCAGTCGAGTTTCCCCCTGTTGGCCATTGCAGATATTGCAGGTTTAAAGCACTTATATATTAGTTTACTTGTCAGACTCAGGATCAACTTCTTTAATGCTCTTTTGTACAGTTCATGTGATGCAACCCAATTTTATTCAGTTTAAATTCACTTCAGTTATAACAGACTAAGACTAAACCTACTGGGTACTTGTAGATTTTAATAACTAAACCCCAAACCCAGCTGTCAGGAGCAGCTTTGATGTTTTAAGGTCTGATGCCATAAAGCAGAGCTTCATTGGAGGACTGCATGTACGAGTCTGCACTCAGACTGCTATGTTACTATACATCAACCATCCAGTGGCAGGTAACTCTCTCATTAATCTCTACACCACATTAGCATTCATGGAGGCATTAAACAGAAGGAGAAGGTGACTTTTATACACACCAAGCACAAGTGTTGTCATTCTCTAAAGAGACACACCAGCGGTCAGTCAAATCAATACTCCTTTATTCCAAATGCAGGACCAGTTCAGCCAAATAAAACATGCATAAGTTGTTCTTGTCATTTTCTATCTCTACATTATAGATATTTAATACATAAATGATTCTATTCATACAAAATATAAAAATATGTGCGGCCTCATTTACAACCATATTTACACTGACTTCCTTAACTTAAGTGAAATTATTAGTTGCTTTATCTATGTACATACTATGAACTAAAAGACAATAGTACATTATATCCTAATATGTAAATCACATTGCATGAGAAAGCTGAACTGTACCAAACCGACTACCTTACACACTTGTTTGCTGCATTGACATTATGATAAAAAAAAATTGCACATCAGCTTTTGAAAAAAATGTTGTGACTTGATAGAGCTGCTCATGTTACCGTTAGCCTTAATACCCAGCAGTTAGTCTGAAACATTATAATGAAGAAACATGCAAACATTGGTGCTTTATCACCGTTTACCGACTGCAGTTAATCGCAGACTTTCAATTACTGAATATTCAACATTTGACTACAATGAGTAAAAAGGACTGTCTGTTGTATTGTTGCAGGTGGAGGATGATAATGTGCACAACCTGATCTTTAAAAAGACGTCAGAATGTTAGGAAATAATGCAGTTCTTGCTTTTTCTGCGCTTGCGGGTGTGCAACTGTCCACTGCGGTTGGGTCCTCCCATCCCCGTGTTGTTGTACTTCTGGACAAGCTCCTGGCTGCTGAGGTAGCGCAGCTGGATGGGTCTAGGGATCGGCTCACCCAGGAAGTAACCTTCATCCTCTGATTCAGAGGATGACGAGCAGGTGGAGCACCAGTCATCATCGTAATCGTCCCAGGAGTATTGGTTCAAGCCTGTGCGCCGGCTGGCCCCGGGGTTCTGAAGCGTCAGATCTGATGTTGTCCTTGGGCACTGCCTGAAGGGTTGGGGCTGGTATCTTCCCCCTCCTCCTCCTATTCCAAACTGGTCCCTGGCACTCCTTGGTGGTGGGAAACGGTCATAATCCTCACGAACTTGCAGCTGTGGTCTATCTTGAGGTCTTGCCCTCCGCTCTGCTACCAAGTTCAGAGCGTTTTCCGAACGAGAACGTCTGGATCTCCGGGAGCGGTGGTGGTGGTGGTGCCGGCGCCTCTGGGGAGTGTCCTCTGGTGCATCTCTCCGGATACTTGCACCCCTTCCGCCTCCTCCTCCGACACCACCATCCACCCTTCGCTCACTGATGGGTGGCAGGCGAGCTGCGTTGGCACTGCTCACCAAACTAACCCTGTCCTCCTCCTGGAAGGTAAAACCAGGGGGTAAATGAGTCATGCCCATGCCCACACCCATGCCAGAGGGCTTGCAGTACTGCAGCTGGTACTGAGAGGACCGAGGGGGTTCCATTTCCATGTAGGGCTGACTGGCATTGAGGCTGTGAAGGGACTCAGAGCTGCGAAAATGCACTGAGGAGTTGAGGGTGCCCATGTTGCTTTTCTCTGAGACATTCATCCCAGAGTCTTTGCTCAGGTCTGGCATGGAGAAACGGGAAAGGTGCTCTTGACGCTTCCCTCCTCCATCTGCTGAGTTTCCTGTGAGGAGAATATAGATAAGTTAAAGTCAACTTTTATCCATTGTACTTAGAAGAAAACATTAACTTCTACCACACCCACCTGTAGCGTTGGACAGGGCCAGGGACTCCATGGATCCTCTTGGGGTCTGCTCTAGAGGGGTCAGTTGCTCCGTAAAGTTAAGTGCATTGATGGGGTTCCTGCTTCTTGCCACCTGGGTTGCTGCTGATGGCCTTGCATCTCTGTCCCTCTGGAAGCCATGCAGACTGATCGAGCGCTTGTCTGAGGAAAAGCCGTTGTTGTTGTTCTGAGAGCAGTGGGACACCTCGGTGAAGCTCTTTTGCGTCCTCAGCTTGGGTGGATAGAAGTCTTCTGGACCGGGCTGTTGGAACCACGTCTCATTCATAGAATGGCCCTTCATGGCCGAGACAGGCGGCCTCTTTAAACCGCCGTGTTCCTTGATCCTGTGATCCTGCTGTTGATTGTTCTGTCCAGTGTAGGCGGGGTTGTACGAAGTCCTGACATTGCATTGGCTGAGGAGCTGGAGAGGGGTGGGGTTGTCCGTGGGGTCTGATTGGGATTCATAATTGTAACCATCACCTGCTTGATTCTGCCTCTGCCAGGCAGGTGGCTCACGAGTCAAACTAGGAGTTTGGCTGGAGAGACTCAGAAGATCCATTTGTAAAGACAAAGGGTCCACCTCTCCTGAAAACCTCTCCGTCTGCACTCCACCAACGCTCTTTCCTGCCTTGGAACTGTATCTGGACTCTCTGGTGGAGCGAGCGCTTTGGAAGGCAGAGTCAGAGGAATCCGAGCCATTGGGCTCCTCCCCCAGACTGCAAGAACGGGAGCAGAATATTTGTCCCTGCTTGGGCAGGAAGGGGCGGCCCAGCAGGGAGCGTTTACAGCGGGCACAGCAAAAGCAGCCCTCTGTGGCGTGCCAGTGTTGGCCGTCATACGTCATCTGGCCTTGGTCGATGCCTGCAGGAAAGAATCGACACATGAATCCACAGGGTTTCATAAAACCAAAGATTGTGGGACATATACAATTTAAATAATGAAAAGAACCTTCATGTTGGTGAAATAGAGGCATATCTGAAGTTGCTTTTTCAGGGGATTGGGGGCCGAATCCTTTTCCAGCCATGAATAAACATATTGCATTTTGGGTATGTTTGCAGTCACATGGGGAGAGAAAACCTGCTATTTGGTAATAGCTACCATCTGCTTCAAGCATTTTCTAATGGTTTCCGTTTATAGTCATTTTTTTTTTTAGCCAAATACTTTTCTGTATCCTGTCTAACAAATAATTACAGAGAGAAGTTGTTGAGGAGGTACGTGCCAAAATCACACCTGGGCATCCCGTCGGGACTCCCACAGACACACATTTTTAACAGGCCGTGGCTCGGGGCCAGAGGCTTCTAACACGGAGGTTTCCCACTAAAAGATATCTCCATTTCAGCACAGAGAATTTGCCTCTGGCTATAAGATGTTCTCAAATCGTGAGATGGTTGCATTGATATTTAACTTTACTTTGTTTATGTGGCTGTGGTGACAACGTCTTAAATACCCGACCCTGGACAACATCATCCAGGGTCGGCTACATTGTGTCTACTGTAGCTCTCTCAAGAGGTCATTCTTTCATATTCTTTAAAAAAACTTTGCTATTAAAGATTCCTTCTGCATGACCTGCAGGTGATGAATGTTTAATGGATGTCGGGTGGCAGTGCCGCATACCGATATGTTCCCCACAACAATCGCAGTACTCGGCGTAGAGGGACTCGAAGCAGGAGCAGCAGTACGGCCGTCCCTCCTTCATGATGTAGCGCTGGCCTCCCAGCACCGTCTCGCACTCGAAGCAGCAGAAGTGCTTCATGTGCCAGTGACGCCCCTCTGCCTCGGTGCACTCATCTGCCAAGATGATCTAAGAAGGGAGAGATAGGAAAGGGTATCGTTTATCACAGGTCCTCGGGGGTAAAGCCTCAGTTGGGTTATTGCCGTGTGCTGAATGATGGGACAAAGGCTTGTGTTGCCCTCCTCCTCCTCCTCCACCTTATTTCTCCTCTGTCCTCAGGACTCGTAGATCATCACTGACTTGTGTAGGATGCGTTTGGGGAGATGATGAAACCTAGATGGTGTATTTACTTTTAATTATGCGGTTGTTAAAACACCGGGGTGCTTTTAAAGTGGAACAATGTACTTGACCCCGTTTAGAGACGGTCTCTGTTAATGGTGCGGAGATCAAGCTAGTGAGGGCCGACCCCATTAGACTAGACAAACCTGCATGTGTTAAACTGTGAGTGTGCTTGGAGGCATCATATGATGGTATCTATTTAAGCAAGAATGTGGGCAGAATGTGTGTGTGTTAATTGCTCTACACACACCGTCCCACAACGCAGCCACACTATGTTCATGTAGATCATACGTCTGTTGTTATGAGTGACTGTGATGGGGCATCTACCTCGTCGCAGGCTGTGCAGCGCGGCTTCAGCCTCTCTGCGTGGTGCCGGCCGCAGTAGATCTTCCCGTCCTGGTGGAAGTAGATGAGGTCCACCAGGAGCTCGTTGCACATGCTGCACACGAAGCAGGCAGGGTGCCAACACACGGCGTGGCCGGCCCGGGATGCGAACACAGCGATGTCACCGCCGTTTATCTGACCTCCACACTGACAACACATAGAAGAAGAAGAGGACATTTTAGCCAACTTGTCTACTTTTTCTCTCCTTTCAGTTTCAACTAGCAGTGACGGATGTAGTCATGGCTGCTGCGCAGTTTCCATGGAAGTGTCCATTTCATGAGATCTTTAATAAGGTCAATATTATTACAGATAACACGCAGTACTGTCTGCAACACAGTGTGGCACGGGGAGGCCAGCACAGACAGAGAGAGGGAGTTGAGTGGCAGCTGGCGGACACCGGAGGGGCAAAGGGGAGGAATAAAGATGGAGTGATAAATGGGACGATGAAAGGGAGAGCGAGACCAGCGTGGAGGTGTAATGGTAGAGAAGCCGGAGAGATAAAGGACATGGAGTGCTGAGGAGATGAGGGGGGGAAAGGTCAGGTAGCCAAAGTAGATTTAGAGGAGGCGAGAAGGTGGAGACGGAGGGAGAGTTACAATCAGGTTATCTAATTGGCAGCAAGGAGGCAGAAGGGGAGGGGGGGCGGATTCAATCGATACCAACTCTCTGAACAATCTGTGTGTGTGTGTGTGTGTGTTCTGTGGCTGTCTGCTCCACAAGGAGAGTTCACGTACGTACACAACAGTAAGTATTCGATGGGACACTGGGCACCGACTTGACTTTTTTTTCAGGAGCATTTCGTACGGTTTGAAACTCCAACTCTCTGTGGTATTACGTAACGTTACGTCTTAAGACAAACAAATACTGTGGTTGTTTGGGAGTGACGGCTCATTTGGCAGCTGGAAGATTGATTCCTAACACATACAAAGACAAACAGAAATTCCCTCGGCGATAAAAGGGAGAATAATTTAATAGAATGTTCGCTAATTTAATTTAAATGCATCAAAGTCGAATAAAGTTTGGTTGCATGAAGGAACTCGGTGCTTCTCTCTCCCTGGCTCGTGCACAGCCGCTAATATCCCTTCAGGGTTTCGTACAGATTTTTACCAGCGAGTTTCCGTAACTTTTCCATTCCTTTGAGTGAAATTTTCATGGCCATACGTTCCCTAAGGCATCGGGGTGAACACATGGAAAGAATCAGAGTCCATGACAACATTGACTTCGGTATATTTAACTAAAGTCAGTGACAGACGATGTGGTTTGATGCAAGATGAACATTTACTTAAGAAAAAATAAAATTAACCCAAACAGAAACTATGAGCTTAACTGAAGCCACAAATGACTTTTCCAAAACTTTATGGATTTATTTGTTTTTTTGCAAAACTTCTCCGGGCCTGGAATTTTCAGCTTCAATGACTTTTCCACATTTTTCCTGCCTGACATGCGAAAAAAGCAAATTATTGAACAGACACTCATAAATCAAGATTTGGGTCACAATTATTTCTTTAATCTTATTGATATTATCAAGATGAGAGCATTGATCTATACTTGTTGAGTTACCTTTAGAACTATAGTCTGATAAATTAACTTTTATTAAAAATAGGTCCCTAAAGATTCTCTCTATTTTTTCAGCCACATTGTCTCCCTCTATAAACCAACTCAACCCCCTCTGAAGAATTCCATAACGATTTTAGATGAGACTGACAATCTCACTGCGATGCTATAAAAGCAGTCGGCTTCTATACGTCGATATAAATCACATCTCATCCATCATAATGAGGCCTGAAACGCAGCAGTCCGTTCAGTATGCCTGTCACATGACTCATCCCCCCGGCTGCATGACACACCTTTGATCGCATCACGCTTGATACGCTCGACTCAGACATGACGTGCGGAAGAGCGACGACGTGCTGCTTCCAGATGTTTCATCTCCTTCATGCTGTTTAAATTAGGCAATAAAAGGATGTTATTGAAACGTCCGTTACCTGCTCGCAGATGGCCCCGGTCATCGTCACAGGGAACGGCCTGACGTTGCCTCGGCCCAGGTTTTCCCGTTTCCGTTGGTTGCTGAAGAGCTTGAGTTCCCGCTTCTCCTCGTCATCCAGGCCGTTACAGTAGCGTACCTGAACACACACACACACGTTACATTTTATGCTGATACAGAGGCTCTGTGAGGTGTTGAGGCCGTGATGACATGAAATGTTTGCTGGCCATAATTTATATCTTATTATTAGCCAACAAATGAAATGAAGAGGCCACAATCAATAACATCATCCTGACATCTTCCTCTACCAACTAGATTTCAAGATAAATAAATCCAGATGTGCTGATGATTTTCTCAGTGATGGTTCTGCTTGATTACAACTGATGTAAACAACCTCAACACATACGCTCCCTCCTCCATGTAGACCACAGACTCATTTTTTCCTGTCCTGTCTCCCTCCGCTCTTATCTCTGCATTGCCCTGAAGGAGGGGAGGAAGGGAGCGATGGATGGGTGGATGGATGGAGGTGATGGGGGAGGGGGTCAGTCTGGACTCTCACCTCATTGTCGTGGGGCGGTAGCTGATGGAGCAGCTGTTTGATGCGGTATTTCTCTCCCGGGCTGTTGACGTAGGGCACCTTGTCCTCAGGCAGGGAGCTGTAGTACTGATGAACCTGACGGAGACACGAGGGGACACGTCAACAAACCTGCAATATGGGAACTAGTAATCCGAGCTTAAAATACACTGATGCTAATGCTAATTTCTACAGTCTCTGGTTAAATGATTGAATGAATATTAACGACAGTTCATTGTTAAATTAGACGTTGTCCATTAATCATCCAAATATACAGAACAGTAGAAGTAGCACCAAGACAGAATGAACAGGATAGTAAACCAACACACACACACACACACACACACCTAAAATCAGTTTGATTTATGGAGCGCCCGCTAAGACTTAATGGAACCTCACCTCTCCATCGGAGCCCATCGGCATGGGAATGCATTACTGACCTGTCAGACGTGCACACACACTCCCACACACACACACACATAGGATGAGGAAGAGGTGATTAACACGTATGGATGTAGCAGTGTGTGTGTGTATGTCTGCGTGCGACGGCAGGATTAATGCTAATCTGGCCGTTCCAAATTACTTGGACATTCCTCACATCACAGAGGTGGACAATGAACGTCATCGCCGCGTTATTTATTGCAGTCTCTCTATTGCACTGTAACAGGGGGCCGAGGTGTAATGGAGGTCAGGGAGACATACATTAATGTGACTGGGTGCGGGGGGGGGGGCGGACTTTAAAAGCCACGGGATTTTAAAGAGGATTTGAGGACAAAGGTCAAATAAAGAAAAGGGCTATTAGAAAGGGAGATAGAGACTTCGCACGACCTGGCAATCGCCTTCGCTGTGGCGAGCACACTGCTCAACCGACTCTCTAATGGTCTATAAACTCTGTTTTTAAACACCAAAACACATGCGAGATGTGACTGAAGTTGATTTGTGCTGAAAGAATGGATCCCAACATCAACAGGCCCGATGGTGACAGCCGATCGTCCACCCAGGTTTCCCCTCAAGCGGCGTCTCGTGCTCTCATTGGCTCGTCACTGACGGATCTCGGTGTTTAGCTTAGCCACCAGATATCTGGGATGGGTCCTGATTTTTGACCACCGAGCAAATGTGTATTATGAACTCGGCATTAATGTAACTCAGAGAGTCATAACTAAAGATAAGATGACAATCATCAATCACCTAAAGTAAATCCTCGGGGTGTGAGGCGATGATCGATACCAGCTGACTGGGTCAAGCCAATGTCAACAACCTTTCTGTCTGTTGAATGGATCTACTGACAGGACGTCATCAGTTGTGTCCTTGGCAGTCTGTCACACACGACACACGACTCTTACACGTCTCCTATCTTTAAGTTGCCTTGTCCTTAAGCGTCACGGCCTGTATCAACGGGCAGAGAGGAATAGCTTTATACGAGCATGTTTATTGTGGGGATGAATTTATAGCAGGAGCCTCTTGTAAGTGTAACCTAATTCCTTCTGCTGTGCTTTTGTTGGCTTCCACCGGGGCCGGTGAGGGACACTGGATCTGTGTGCAGCAGCACGGCTCAGGACGTCCAGGGGGAACCCGGGGTACTCAATGAAAGAGAGTGTGGTGAAACACTGAGTCACACAGTGCCTGTGCACACACGTAAGGATAACGCTCATGCTACACACACACACACACACACACATCGCTCATGATGAATTACGAAACATGCTTCCAACAACAACGGGGTTACGAGTTGGAGGTGAAAGGCCCACCGCCCCGAGGACGAGATCTGAAGACAGATACACACATGCACAGAATGGACACGTGATGGCGGCGAGGGCCGGGAGGAGCAGCTTGTGATAATAACTGTAATCGAAAGCAGACGAAGCTAAAGACAGGGCAGATTTCCGAGCTGCGCCGGAGTGTTTTTAAAAGCTGAAACAAATGGCAGGACTGAGTGACAAAGAAGGATGTTTTCACACAGCTGCTTTCTGTAGCGCCGTCAGCGGCCGGGGAGCCGCGGGGGGGGAGAAGACACCAGCAGGAACCGGGAACAGTTAGAGGACACAGATAAAACGCTGTTGGGGAAACACCGGTCGCAACAGACAAACACGACAGCTAAGACGGCAGATCTCATGGCTACGTTTTCCTTCAGTGATAAAAGCCTGAGATTGGTGTGTTAAGCTTGAAAGTTTATTTAAACGCAGCTCTGTAAGCACAGGTGAATGCCTGCATACGGATATGAGGTCACGTTATCATGTTTGAATGCCAACATCTGCTAATTATGACTATGTAGAAAAACTTATTGAAATATTTCTTCATGAATCAACTGGTGGACTCGATGACTCCTGTTGAACCAGCCAGCGAGACAAATGATGTATTGCTGATTTCTATTTGATATCATCTGATTGCTTCATCATATCACGACTTACTAAACGCCATCGAACTCCGATTGCATCGGGGTCTACACGTCCTCGGGCCCTTTTGGAACAGTTCAAACATTCAAATATTCTGTGTGAGCTTCGCACTCGGCGTTCGACTGTAAATTGAAAAGTGATCCGGGTAGAAGCTGAGCAGGAGGCGTATCGTTACACTCCTGCTATGTGATGATTAGAAGAAAAAAAAACCCTGATTTCCAGGCCGGTGCTGAGGGACATTCTTGGCCTTGACTTGCTCTGACTTGGCAACATCCAAGATTTTTTATTTGAGCAGGGACGAGAGCGAGAGGAGACAGTGGGAGGGAGAATATTGGCTTTCACGCCGCAGCTCATCCCCAAACACACTCGACGGAGAAGGACGTCTGTATTGAACAATACAGTCAAAGTTCAGACATCTGCTTGCTTTCTGTAAATATAGTTACGTTGACGGAAAGGGTCCCAACTAAGTGCTGATTTACCCTCAATAATCCTTCACATATATCAGCCTGAATGCGGCGGCCCCGGTCTGAAATCTCTTGTTACAGAGTGGCGACTTTACACACTGCTGGTTTAAGAGCAGACTCATACAGAGCATCGACTCCCTGCGGGGAAACCGAAACCTTCTGTTTAGATCCTACAGATTAACTTCTCACTCTGTCTCTACCTTGTGTGGAAGAAGCCCCCCCCCCCCCCCCCCCCCCCCCCCCCCCCCCCCCCCCCCCC
>CAAKHC010009540.1:0-12796 GCA_901007825.1 Macroramphosus scolopax | reverse complement strand
CCCGGGCCCCTTTTTCCCCCCCCCCCCCCCCCCTCCCCCATTCCGTGGAAACCCAGGCTTACTGTCTTTGTGCATTTGTGAGTGTGGGAGAGTGGAAGTTAAATGAACTTCAGTGGTGACATGGATGCGAGAAAAGGATCCACTGAACAGATTCTTTTATTCAAATGATAAATGAGTCAGACGAACGTCTAAATGTATTTGTCATTTGTTACATGACATTTTCATGTCATTGTCTACCCAGGAAAAATTTTCTTTGTAAGTCTCTCTGACTGATCTTTTTTTGTGTCAGGGGAAAAAGTTTGAAACCAATTTTTTTTTAAACATATTTTAAATCAATCCTTTTTTCTTTTTTTTTTTTTTTTTTTTGGGGGGGGGGGGCGGCGACAATGCAAAATATAATTTTTAACCTTTGATTTTTTTGATTTTTTTTAATGGAATTTATTTTGTCAACAGATTCCACGAAATTGTATTAGGTTAGTTACAAACAAACATATTAAGTTCATCCAACGTTATAGAACATAATTTTGCTTTGAACTAACCTAATACAATTTCATGGAACCTGTTTGCAAAATTAAATTAACTTAAATCAATGCTTCAACATTTACAATGATCGCTTGGGTGCAGAAGTACTTCTGTGACTGTAGTGTCTCCATGTTGTATTTGAAAGCTTCTCTGACATGTGACTGGAGGAGGACGTGGCAGACACACCGATCGATTCATATTCAGTGCAAACCTTCTCCTTTATCCCTGTAATACTGTTTTCTGTCAGACAGTCGGCCTGTCAGATTCTGCGCGGGGTCAAGCTTACACAAATAACAGTGACGACAAAGCTACAATGGCACACTGGGTGATAACATGATATTTGGGTTCTTTAAAGAGTAAATAAACTACCAAACCAGTTTCAGCTGAAAGCCAATGTATATGGATATTTAGTGGTATCGTTGATTGTAACAAATCCATGCAAAGTACTTCAATTCATATTTTGTTAGAAATATGCAATAAAGGTTGAAACCGGACCAAATTTTTCTACTGGTTCCAATCTGGTTTTGGTCATCTCAGGTAAGTTTTCTGACATTTTGCATCAAATAAATTGGTTCTGGAGCTGCAACACACACACAACAGTTTATTAGCAAACTTTAAACTGATTGTTTCCAAATATAACTTGATTGAATCATATCCACCTCCCAGCCCTCTGTTATTCCTGCTCCGGATTAGTTGACCAGGAGCTCCTGGTACTGCTCAGACCGCAGGAAGCGACCGAAGGAGTCTTTCTCCATCAGGGCGTAGATCCTCTTTTGGGCCAGGTCGAAGGTCGCCGGGGAAATGTCCACCAGATTCCTCAGGGTCACGTCCTTTGTGAAGTGATCAATGTTTACCTGTCGTAGTGGAGACAAAAAAAGTGGGGATAAGTATTAAATGTCGACTAATAGAAAGTGTCCACTTTATAAGGTACACCTCTATAATATTACGCATAAATTCCTATAATGTTTAAGATTTGATTGCCACTGTCAGAAAGGTCAGAATTCTAATGTATGTTTTATTATTGAGGTCATAGTGGGTGAGGGTGTTTTACTAGTGCATCATACTGAAATATGTTTCTAATATTCTGTCCCTCTTATGTATTAAAAAAGGGTGGCCAAAATATTAGGAACACCTCTCAACATGAAGCAGTTCAACACCACTGCAACTTCAACAGTAGAAATGTTGTTTAATGAAAACCTCTCTTAGTTTGTCAATCCATTATATAATCATTATATTTTACAAGTGATCACAGATGATCGTCTCACATCTTCCGTCTCATTCGAGGGAAGACAAGTCTTTATTGTTGGATTATTCACTGCTCAATTTAAGAGTAAATAGTTATATTGGAAACTTAGAATACACCATGTCCTGTGTGGAGGAATCTTCCAAGGAAATTCTCCTCAGTCTGGTGCTTACAACTGCAAACTGGTTTCAAACACTGATTATAAATACACACATCAGTGTCTGTGAGTTAGTGGGCAGACTGGTCCCACTGGTCTGATTCGGGGGCTGTGAGGATGCAGCTAGCTGCCTCCAAAAGAGGAGAACTGGGACTCCAGATTACTTGGAAGTACTTACACGGCATCTTGATACATTCAGGAATCGCTGTGTAAGATCAGTGTCTGATGGTGGGAAACAAAAACACTTAACGGAGTTTAAGGGGTTTTGTTCTCCAAGAGTTTTAATGATTCTGTTTTCCCATACATCTTAGATCTGACATCATTTCTGATTCATTCCGATGAGAGCAAATTAAAGTTATTGCCCCCCCCCCCCCACACACACACACACACACACTGTTTTTCAACTTTGCTTTGCATGTATTATGTAAACCTCTGCAGACGTGACTAACTCATACTATGTCTAGTGTTTGGCTGATGAGAAACGGGGAAGTCCCTGACCTCTCTGGGTCCTTCAGACTGGATGAAGTCTTCGTAGATCTTTTTGGCCTTGGCGGACATCTTCACAGGGTTCTTGGTCTTCTTGAAATCCTGACAGGCCACCCAGAACTCAACGTTCTCATCACTGAACTCGGACTGCAGGAAGCTACGGAAAGCAGCCAGACCGTCTAACAAAGAGAAACAGTTTTTAGAAATAGATTCATAAACATCCAATAAGACACTTTAACAAGGTCTTATTTTCTGTAAAAGCTTTGGTTCCAATTTCACTAGTTGGGATCTGGTGACATATTCATACTTCTTGAATGCAAAGTAAGTTAACATACTTTATTTAAAAGGAATATTGCAGCTGCTTTCTTGTTGAAAGTCAATTGAGAAAACGCTTTCAGGACTCTCTCCTCATTGGACAGCCGACCTTTCTTTCCAAAACCCCCGATGATTTACATTAACTCTCGGCAGGAGAATGAAGAGGCAAATTTCTCAGGCAGCAAAATTGAAAACCCTTCATGAATCCTTTACTTGAACAAATTCTCCCAAAATAAGCCTCCTAAAACAACAACTGATGTGAGTGTAACCATTGTAACCTGACACAATGCCAGCCGACAGTCTCATTGTCTGAAGGAGCATGTGCCTCAGAAGATAAGACCCTCACACTTTTATCTACAATCACAACGGCTGGTTTGGTTCAAAATAGCACAAAGTCGCAATCAAGACATTTTCTTGAACTTCAGTATGCGGACACAAAACAAAAGTAAACAAGCACTGATGACAAGTTGTGTATCAGCATGGCAACAACGAGCGGAAAACGAAGCTTCTTTAATACTGTGACAAGTTTAAATTACTCGTCAAAGAAATAAAATGCTGAAATGCTCTTTTAATTGAAAACTGTGGTTAAATATTTGCACAATGTTGATGGTTACTATTCTGATTATTATTACTATTATTTGTATCTAACTAACTTGAAGTCATTGATTTTCTTAAAAACATAAGAAATTTGTTGTATGAACTTAATAAATTGTTTAAATTTAGTCTATTTTTAAGTTTATCGAGTTTTTTTTTCAGTGTAATTTAAATACAACATATTTACCATCATCCCATATGAGCATCCGTCACAATAATACGCCTGATGAGTTTAGTGATTGAAGCAAATAGAAGTTATTAATCGATGTTTTACTGATATATTTCCAGATATATGTCCTGTTGCGTTATATCGACTACATAACAGTATCATTGAGAATCCCATGGGAATTCACAAGGATCATAAAGTTTACTTTTAACGTAAAAACCTCATGTAGATAATTCAAAGGATCATTTACTTTCCCCCGAGATGTTACTATACCACACACATCGCCGCCACAGGCCGACGTGCAGGTGCGTGCACAGATTCATGGCGGTGTGCAAACACGGGATAAACAGAACATCTGAAGGAGCTCTGTCGGGAAAATTGCTCGTCCCTACTGGCGAGGCTGTTTTGATGCACAGAGGCAACTTAAATGATGCATTAGCAGGAGGGTTTACACGCACCACTAAACACCATCAGAGTTAATCATCCGTCTCTTGGCTTTCTGTGCACTTTGAGATGTAAACACTCGAGACAGAGGTTCGGTTTCTGGTTTGTATGAAGGTTTTAAGACTGTTTTTCTCCTTATAAGCAATTTACATTTCTCTCAGTAAACAAACTATCTTAATGTAACCGGCCTGAGAGTTATCATAACATGACTGTTTTAAGTTCTAGCAGAGATCCCGGTTGACTTTAACATTTACGAGATTGAATTTTCACAAAAACCTTAATTAGATATTTACAAAAAAGTATTAAAAAGATGCGGCTAAGGTGGTGCAACAAAAAATGTGAGTGAAATGGAATACTTTACTCAGATAATTAAGTCGTACAAGAATTTAATTTGAAAAGTATAAGCGTAAAAATTTAAGATTAGATCCTGTTTGTTTTTTCATTTACATTTTTAAACATAGTTTCTTTAGTTTTATTACTCCAGAGCCTGCACAGATAAGACGAGACATGATGAGACGCGAGACGAGACGAGATGAGATGAGATAAAGAAGAATAAACAGAATAAAAAGAATATAAACAAGTTAAAAATATAACACCAGTGGCTGGTAAGTATCTGAATAAAAGTGATAAGTAAGAATGGGAGAAATTGACTTTAATATCGTATTCATTTAATGCATGTTTGTATCATTTTTGTAAATTTGGAATCACATGCTCTGCTCTTGATCTAATTCATAGTTATATAATATGTTTTACACCCTCCTCCATTTAGACGGCTACTACAGTCTTGTCTATGAAAATAGAAGTACAGAAATAGATTTATAAATCTTACAGGAGCCAAACACTAGCGAGGTAACATCCAGTCGACACGTTCCAGACCTCAGGAGAGGCGTGTTTTCCTCTTCAGGGTTTGTTTAGTGTGAAAGTCGAAGCTGTTACATCATGAAGGAGTCTGGTAATGGGTGGTTGGAAGTCATGCCTGTGTTTGGTTGTGAGAAGAGACTCTGCAGACTCAGAGGCGCAGCTTGGAAACACTTTGGGACCCGAGAATCCTCAGCAATGTCTTCCAACTTCAATGAAAGTAACACTCTCCCGGACAAATCGACTCTATTTTTTTAGACTATGGCGGATGTCACTGACATTTTTTTTATTTTTAATACAAGGGTGAAGTCTTGAAAGCTGGTTGATGGGGCACCCTGAGAATCTTTGTCACACGCCCCAACAGACTCTGGATTCACCCCTCTACATTCACATTTGCTATCACATGCAATCAGAAGCGCTGCAGTTGTGTTCATGACTGAAGTTATTAATTTGATTTTAATTCTAATAACAACGCGTGACACTATGCTATCCATGTATGGACAAAAAGATAATCAGGTTAGCATCTGAGATTTAAGACCTTGTTTAGGGGTCAGTACTAAGGAGTGTTAGTCAATTCAGTTGTTAGTATAGTATGAAAACAGTGTTAATAAAAGAGTCAAAGTGTTGGACCTACAGTTGTTGTTCAGGACTCCATCCAGACCGTCGCGCCACTGAGCAGCTTCCTCAGGTGAAGGCCTACGAACAAAACAACCTCATGTCATTCAACAAATCTAAGAAACAAAATCTGATCAAAAGCATCTGAATCAAGAATTTCTCTCCGTCTTTTGATCTTGTGCACCAAAACGTCACATTGATGCTTTTTTTTCTATTTGGTCTTTGTGGTCGTCTGATATTATGTCGTTCATGCTGAAAACATGATTTAATATTAAAAAAATTATGATGACAAGTTTGACAATAGGAATCTTTTAAACACCAACATGTGCTCATCCCACAGGGTCACATGATGATGCTCCCCAACTCGTCAAGTAGCAATGCTTCCTCACTCGCCTTGTTACGATGCACAAGTCCCTCCTCGGTGTCCATGCAATATTAATCCATTTTGGTCCATATGAGACTCACTCAAGACAACTGTGTAACGAGGAAGGTTTGGTTGGGTCCAACAAACATCAGACTTTGCAGCTGTCCCGTTTGCAACCATCAGTTTCTAACGAGCCCAGACTAACGGCGTGAACCCTTTACAACAGTTTCTCCTTGATACGACCAATGCAGAAAAACAAACTTCCTATAGACATTCAAATGTATATTGGATGAATGTTCAGAGTCTCCTTAAACTAGACGACGTCTTTCAATATCTGCCTCCTGTCTGGAAACACCCCCGATAACTGTTCTGGTACTGGTTTTAAACTGAAGCCCGGCTATGAAGTTTCATGTTCTTTGCTTCAACTTTAAGAGAAAGTTCCCTGAATGGTGTTTTTCAGGTTCATTCAATCAGCTGTGATTGACAGAACTATTATCTCTCATATTTTTCTGTAGCCTTCCTCACACGATCAGCAAAGGTTGAAAAGTAATAAATATTTACAAAATGCTCAATATCATTAATTGAAGAGAAAATTCAGAACTGTACATTTTCACACCATCTGAAACACAAGTGCACGCCGTAAAATACGCAAAATGTAAAGTTTAATACCCCCACTGACTGAAAATATGAACCATTTAAAACAGGCCAGTGACACCAGATCAGTGCCTGGTTTCATGTCCGCTCAGTGCAGAGGGTTTAACCCTATCATCTGGTTAACTCGCAGGCAAACACTCCTTCCTCCACAGACGCTCGTCTCTCTATAACAGTCTGGACTCACTTCTGCAGCTTCTCCGGCTTCTTGTCAGTCTTCTCCGGGTGGGGGATGATGAGGTCAATGGCATTGTCTGGCTTCTGCAGTAAAACTCCCAATTTCGACTTGATCTCTTTTGCCCTGTCGGACAAACAGTCATGAGAGGGGAGATGATGATTCCTGTGAGCTCACTCAGAGTTCTATTGATTATATAAGCCACCATGATATTTATCTCTTTACCTCTGGAATATTTCATTCCAGCCTGGCAATTAAATAAAGATTCATCAGCATGTTAGTTGTCTGATTAATCAAATTGTTTCATAAGGAAACGACAGATTGGAACAAAATATCAATAATGATTAAAAACCAAATAAAGTATTATCACTGCATGTATAGTTTCCTTCTCCGAACTTTACCTTTACCAACTTTGTGAAGTTTCTCCAGGAGACATTAATAGAATAAGTCATTTAAAAATCACATTTCTGCATCGATATTAACCATTTTATTTGTTAACTTTTGACATATAAGAATTTATGTTTTGACTATTTTTAAAAGTATCCTTTAAGCTTCTGCGGGTTAAGAAACATCTCTGACCTTCTCCCCGGTTTCAGTGAACGCAACACACCTCTTTCACTCTCCTGAACAATCTGCATAAGCAGGCGAAAATAAAAACACATGCAAGTTAACATGAATTCAGCTGTTCAGCTCATGAGACGTAGATGGTTCACAGACATTAACGTCAAGTCTGTAAGCTCTTAAGAACTGACGAGAGGAAGTCAATGTTTGAATCTAGTTTCAGATAAGAAGATGATTTGGTTAAGACATGCACAGAAAAGGAAGAGGAGGATGAAGGTCTCACCTCTCCAGGCAGGTTTGGGGTAAGGCAGCTAATCCTTTACACATTTTTCAGAGTTCTCTTCAGTCGCTGTATTTGTGATTAATTCAGTCACTGTTAGTCCCCGTTGCTTTCTGACTCAGGCTTCCAGGGTCAGAGAGGTTTTATACAGACTCAGTTTGGGCTGCGGGCCAAGAGCTCAGCCAATCAGACTGGAATGTGTGCAGCGTGCAGGAGTCTGGCTGAGGAGGGGACGGCGCTTCATATGTAAATGGAGTTTGCTTTGAGGTTTCAGTTGACCAACACACCATGAACCAGGCTGCAGGAGGAGGGAGGAATTCAGGATATTGATGACAAACACATTAAGTGAAACCTCAAATTCCTTCCACTCCTCTTGTTTTTGTGAAATGTTTTTAATTAAACTGTTTGTCTGTCAGCCGGATTACACAGAAACTACCAGGCTTATTTCCACGAAACTTGATGCAGGCACGGACCAAAGAAGACCTCAACTCTTTCCATGCATAAATTATTGAAACACAAGTCAGAAGGATTTATTATGAAGGAGTTATATATCTATGATTCAGTGGAACCCTGAGCCTGTTATGACCATTTGTCACTGTCCTCAACATCTGTTCATGTCTGTATGTTAGCGAGCAATTCGGAGTCGACATGAGAGCAGCTTTCATAGCCTCGGTCACCACATGAGAGATATTCTTGCTAAAAATTGATGTCAAAAGTGTGTTTAATTTTGATGAGTAAAGGTTAATATTAGAGTTTCTTGAAAGCTGTGTCTCATACAGACGCTGCTTGTACTTCCGGGCTGTGAGAGGGAACACCGTTATTTGATGTTCAGGGATGAAAATGTTTCTAACCCGTCAACTTGAACTTACCTTCACTGATTCTCATCTGCACTTAGTGACATCACCTTCTGTTGTCACTGTGTTCAATACTATCTCTTCACCACGTCATTACACTTCATTTAACACTTTATTTACAGATCATAATGTTCAAGTTTTAATGAACTGTGTGATGTTAAATCCAACGTCTGTGTCTTGTACATTGGAAGTGTTTATTAAATAAGACATGCTGAATACATTATTCCCTCACTGTATAACTCTCATGGAACTCTTCCTCCAAACATTCCGGCCGGCTACGTTCACTAAATGTGTTGAATGTTCTGTTGACTCATTTTATGTGACAGTTTCTCAGGTAAACATTAGGACATTTTAATGAGGACGTTTCTGTTTGTTACGTATTCGACACATTGCTCGGCGTAGAGGATGGATGACTCCTCCTGAAACAACCGGGTCATAACAAGGATTGAAGTTAGAAATAACAATGTTCTCCTTGTTGCCATGGTGATTTTAAAATATGAAGCAGATATTATTAGAAAGATATTCTGAGGTATGTCATGGTAAAATCTGGGAAGCTTGGTATGTGAACTCAATTTATCTTTTGTGTATGTATGCAATAAAATGTCCCAGGTTACTCAAATGATTTATTTTTATAATAATATAATATACCAGTGTGATAAATGGATTATTACACTGCAGTTTTGTAATTCTGCCAGTTTCACTGTGCAATTTAAACTTGACATTTAAACACACCGTTATTTATCAGTGGGTATCAAATATGTTTTCTTTAAAACTACACTTCCCTCATGGCTTGTTAAATCCAGGGTTTAAAGGATCCAGGCTTTGGGATAATCCAGGATCACAAATATTTGGAGTGAAAACACATAAGCAGCGTAATTAGACATTTATACAACGTTGTTGTACATTTATTCATACTCATAAAACATTCAAATTAAAATAATGCATCTCACCTCTTAATTAGAAGTTTTGGAAGCCAAAAGTGCACCAGCACAGATCATTATTAAAGTAGATGTGAACCTACGTGACATTAAAACATGATTGTCATTGTTTTAGTTTGGTAGACTGATGCAGAAGGGTTAGGGGTCAGGGTTAGGGTTAACCCTAACAGTGGAACCGGCTTGAAACCAGTCTTTTTAAGTTTCAATGCTCACTGAGTTTCACAAAGGCAAAAAGGAAGCCGACGTGAGTGCACATCACCTGAAGGATTTATACAATGCTATATTTTTGTTTACTCGCGCTGGTGCAGCTTTAATACAAAGCAAGCACACAAAGCTCCGTTGGAGTTTGCTTTCACGACATTTCCTGGATGTGCAGGTTCAGGAAGGACCGGTCCCTCGCCTGGATGTGTACTCAGCCCAACCGCTGTTCAAACAAACTGGCACCAGTCGCTTCGCTCACCACACCAACAGGAGCTCAATTTATAGATGTAATGGCCATCTGAGAGCTCAGGCAAGACCATAAAACAGCATTTTACAAATGTGGGTGTTAACTTGAAACATATTTTAGGAAGCATGTTGTAGTTGTCATCAATCGTGTTTGTGCACAGTAAAACTAAGAAGCAACACATGGCTGTCCTCCATGGAAGATAATCAAACTGCCCCTCGGTGTCCAGATGCTCTTTGGCACACAGGAAGGGGAGTGTGAACTCCTGACTTTATTCCAGAAATACCAGCGAGTGACGAATCCTGTGCTGAACACAGAGCTTTGTCGTCACTCACTGACTCACATTAAACAGATTGCAGTTGCAAGTGCTGACATTTCCCGCTTTATTAACTGGTTAAAGGTCAACAGTGGGGTAAATGCAGCCTCTTTTGCTCTCCCTTATGTGTGTGCGTGTGTGTGAATCAAAGGAACAACAGACATTTCCTTTGCTGAACCCAGATCAGCCTTAAAGCCTGATAGTGACTAATGTGTGAGGCTTGAATGTTTGGCCAACAGACTTGACATAATGTTTTCCTTAACTTGGACATGCTGGGACAGAAGTCCGTGAATGCCTCCTGCAGCTACCGTTACTTCACTCAGAGCAGCTGTCAATCATGACATCGCTTCCCCCCTTTTTAAAGCATCAAAAAAATAAACACTTGAACATTCTATACATCAGTGTGATGATAAGAACTACTTGAATTGACAGAAACCAGCTTTGAGAATAATGTATCCGGTTTGTACCCAGCATCTGCCCCAACGCATGCGGGGATATTCTCCAACACTCCAACCTGTGCATTGACATGTACAGGAAATGGGTTTTGAAACTTTGTTTAGATTTTGTTGAGACTATTTAAATAATTAACCTAACTCTGTTATTATCTCTATTTATTTTTCCGATTATTTTAAGAAGCCAGAGCCCAGCCAGCGTGACCGAACCTGACCTGGACCCGAACGTTAAGTGTCTATCAGAACTCGGCCCATGCGTAAAATGGTCCTGACGGGTCCTAACAGTCCTGATGGGTCCCAAACAGTCCTCCAGCAGACGGGTACCAATGGGCCCCAATGGTCCTGACGGGTCCTAACAGTCCTGATGGGTCCCAAAGGGTCCTCCATCAGACGGGTACCAATGTGCCCCAATGAGCCCCAATGGTCCTGACGGGTTCCGACGGGCCCCAAGAGTCCTGACAGGTCTCCTGACAGATCCCAACAGTCCTGAAGGATCCTAATGGCTCCTGACGGGTCCCAATGGGTCTTGACTGGTCATGATTGTCCTGACGGCTCCTGATGGGTCCCAACAGTCCTGACGGGTACCAACAGAACATGCTCTACTGTGTACACCTTTCAATTTACAGGACTTACAGTTTAAAAAAAATTCTTCATCTCTAATCCATTCATGTCAAACAGAGTGTGAATCAGATTAGAAGAAGAATGTTGTTTTTGCAGAATGTACGACACAACTATCCCTTTGGGAGGGGAGGAGGTCACTGAAGGTACCACTGATAGAATGAATCCAGGCAATGACAGATTCAAGAGATTAGATGATAATTGTATCCATGCCAAATATAATAAATAGAATATATTTCAAAGCCACTCCACAGATCCTCACTCACTCGCTCACTCACTCTCTCGTCCGGCCAGCTGTGTTGAACCTCAGGCTGGGTGAATTAGGAGGTGTCCAGTTTCTCAGTGACAGAAGACCTCAAGCTTGGGAGAGGAAATTAAATTGCCTTTCCCACAGCAACATAAATTGTTTTGGCTAAGTTGTTTATTTGCAAAGGCTTTTTCCGATGAATACGGTTCTTACAGAGACAAGCTGCAGAGACTGTTTGGTCTTCAATTATTGCTGATTCGTCTGTTTGAACGGTGGCCTCAACATGGAGAGGCTAGTCTGAGGATGAATACCGATGTATTCCTAATCAGTCCCGCCTTAGAGAAATAAACTGCATCCTTCATTTAGAGAGAAAATAGATTTTCCACTGGAGGGGTCAGTGAGAAAAATCAAAATATATCTCTCTGCGGATTAACACCAACTAAATGTTTTATTGGAATTATAGGGGCAGTTCTCCTTTGGATATCCTCCTTTAGAGATCTTTACAGCTTCAATGGCTGCTAAAGTTTAATTACAGCTACATATAACATGAAAAATCCTGATGTGTTGGAAAGAAGAATATTTTGTTTCTCGCTCATTTTCAGCACATTTCTTACTGCTTTACACCAGTGACAAAACGAGACAGGACAAGAAGACATCAACATCTTTCCATCGAGGACATTGGGCTTAGTCGCTTAGTCCCACCAGGACCACCAACATTATAAAAGACAATTCCCATCCCCAACATGGCCTGTTCTCCCTGCTGGCCTCAGGCAGGAGGTACCGCAGCCAGAGAACCAGGACAACCAGGTTCAAGAACAGTTTCATCCCTCATTCCATAAGACTCCTGAACTCAAACCCCACGACAATCCAATCCACAATCTGAATGTACATGTGCACGTATGATGGTAGAGTATGTATGTCTGTAGGTGTGTGTATACATATGTCTGCAGTAGGTGGGTAGAGGTATGTATGCATATAGGAAGGTATGTGAGTATGCAAGTATGTGTATGTATGGAGGTGGGTGGTGTACTGTATGCATGAACATGGATGGATGGAGGTGGGTGGTGTACTGTATGCATGAACATGGATGGATGGAGGTGGGTGGTGTACTGTATGCATGAACATGGATGATGGAGGTGGGTGGTGTACTGTATGCATGAACATGGATGATGGAGGTGGGTGGTGTACTGTATGCATGAACATGGATGATGGAGGTGGGTGGTGTACTGTATGCATGAACATGGATGATGGAGGTGGGTGGTGTACTGTATGCATGAACATGGATGATGGAGGTGGGTGGTGTACTGTATGCATGAACATGGATGGATGGATGTGCAAAAAATGTATATAGATCTAAGTGCAATAATTGTGCAGTGTTTTACTTTTTTATATTTATATTTCTTATTTAAATGAAAATGCCGTTTGGAGAAAAGTTGCAACGAAATTTCGTTCATATGTGCACTTTGTGTAGGATGTGAATGACAATAAAGTTTTT
>CAAKHC010009538.1:1928-12742 GCA_901007825.1 Macroramphosus scolopax | reverse complement strand
AACTGCGTCCAGGTGAAGGCATCGCCATGGAGATAAGCAACGTATTTGCAGTGTTCAGAGGGACCATTCAGTACGGATATGGCAGCTGGCTGTGAGTCTGTGTGTGTGTGTGTGTGTGTGTGTGTGTGACAGGATAAAGATGATAAAAGAAACAATCCAATTGCACATCACATTCCAAAACATGTGGGGGAGACGGGGGAGACGGGGGAGACATTACCAGTGCTCATGAACAATGATTACTAGCTACTTACTGGCTAGCTTGCTAACTTAACCAAAAGTTCACACTTTATGCAACAGTTGCATCCTTGGTCTCATGTCAGCAAACCATGTTGAGGATCAGCTGGTACTCTGGTAGATACAACTAACCTGCTAAAACATGTACAGGAGCTTTGTTATTGATGTGCAGTTAGTGTCAAAGTGAAAAGTAAAACATTTGCACACATTTACTTCACGAGAAGATACACTGATTTGTGACCTCTACCTTCCTGCTGTGATACCTCTGACTGCATCCTCGCCTAGATTGGATTAGAAAAACCTTTATTAGGTCAGGTTCAAGTCCAGTTGTGTATCCACATTTACAAGACCAACTACAGTACGTGTCCTGGATAGATGAATATAAATTGAAAAAAGGTGAGAGATGTTATGATGTATGAATATATAGTATATATGATATATATATGTATTTACTGGAAGCACAATGTACCATGTATCACTGCATTAGAAGGTTTCCCAGGAGAGACTGAACATGTTAATGCAAAAACTTGTTCTTTATATTGAAATGTGTATTTTTCTCTCTTTCATCTAGTGTAAATGTTGCACATTCAATTAACTTTGAGATTGAGACACAGATTGATCTTGGAATCAACCCCAAACTTTGTAAGTATCTTTTTTTGTACATGTATTCCGCCTTGGGAAAAGCAGTAGTAAATAAAGTACTTGAATTGGGCAGATCTTAGTTTTCTAAGCTTGTATAAAACAGCTCACAGCGCTCGGTGTCTGATATCGACCCAAAGCAGCTGTTTGGAGCACGAGATAAAGTAGGTGGCCTATAACTCCAATGTAAAGCCATTCACAAGCTTCTCCCTGCATCACCCTGACAAAGGAGCATCTTATAAAAACAAGCTCATCCAAACCGACGGGGGGACGTACCAACCGGCAGGTCGTGCTGTCAACCTGAGCTGCAGCTACTTTGTGTATTCGATGACCAGAGGGTGGAGCTCTGTAGTCAAATCACAAATGCTACCTTTAATGCCAGCTATGATCTTTCCATTACTACAACAATTATTCAGCCTGAACCAACCAACCATAGAACCAATACATCATAAAGTATGTCATCTCTATACTGCTGAAACGTCCAGTGTTTGTTGGATCCATCCACGACCCTCAGCCTGATGCAGAGTTCACATACAGAATCATTCAATTCAATTTCATTTGTACAGAACCTGGATGGGCTTTACAATCTGTACAGTCAGATACCCTCTGTCCTTAGACCCTCGAGACTAGTGAGGAAAAACTCCCCAAAAAAACCCTGTAGCAGGAAATAATGGTGGTTGAAACCTCAGGAGGAGCCTCAGAGGACCAGATGTCACATGTACTGGAGATCCAGGAGGACAGCAGAGCAGCTGGAGGTGTTGCCTCCTGCATCATTTGACCTCCTCGCCATCATGGTGACGTCACAGAGTCAATAACATCCATAAGTCACATCTTGTTTCCTCCTGTGACACGTTGAAGTTTACAGACGACTTCAGACGTGTTGCCATGGAACAGTTCCTGTTAGGTACACAGCAAGGGTGGAATCCAACTCTGTTCAGTTGTATTTATACAGCCCATCTGAGTATTGAAAACCTCAGGAAGATCCACAGAAGAGGGATCCACCCCCCAGGACTGACAGACTACGATCCAACATGCTTTCACCGTTACTTTGTAGGTACTTGGTGTAATGATGATGCAGAATGAATAATCCTGCAGTGCACCAGCCTGTGCCAAGTACTGGGACCTTATTTAATAATAATATTATACTCACTAGCCATCTTTGAACTCGCTTCATCACAGCTATCTTCATCTCTTACATGTCCCCACATCTGTTGTCTTGTTTCTTAGACTGCGGTGAGAGTAAGGTAGCAGCAGATACATCCGACTGTTACCTGAACTTTGACAAGCTCCACCTGCAACTACAAGGAGACAGAGAGTACGTTACCACACACACACACACACACACACACACACACACACACACACACACACACACACACACACACACACACACACACACACACACACACACACACACACACACACACACACACACACACACACACACACACACCACCACTGTCCGATCAACTGTGAGCTCCACTGACGTCAGACATGTCGGATGTGTGTGTGTTTGCTGCTGTTTAGACCGAACTGGCTGAAGAAGCTCTTCACTGACTTCATCACTTTCACCGTAAAACTCGCCATCAAGGGACAGGTGACCGTCGTGGTTGGATGTGTTGACAAACCGTAGCTAGTGTGTCCGTATATTATCACAGTTGAATCGCATCATGAGTCTGTTCTATAATGCAGATTTGTAAAGAGATCAACAAGGTGGCCAACGTCCTGGCTGACTTCATACAGGACACAGCAGGTGGGTTCATATCGGTGACTGTACGAGCAGCTCCCATCTGAGGAGCTTCCACCACATAGACGGACAGGCAGAATGGAGAGTTATACAATATACAATAATACAAACCTTTATCTCAAAGTGCAGCAAGAACACAGTTTGGATGAAAGTGAATTCTAACTAGAAAACTAGAAACAAGGATCTCAATCCAGTGTTTATTCTTTCGGGTAGGAAAACACTTTCCAAACATCCTGTCATTCACTACAAGATTACAGGTGTCTGTTTGAGTATAGTGACAGAGACACGTCAGAGAACCTGGCAGACGACACATCACCAGCCTCGGGATGTACCAGATGCCCTGACGGTGATGAAGCTCACTGTCGACAAATTTAAGGCAATAATAAAATAGTTTGATGGGTTTTTTTTATATTTTATAGCAAAAGATATTAATGATCCAAAAATTATAAGCTTTACTGAAATTGCATTAAATAACTTATGTGTCATGAATGCATGAATCATAGGACATAATAATGTCAAGGTTGCTACGGCAACGTAACACACATAAGTTCTTCAACACGGGACAAGGGACGCATGTAAGATAGTATGTTGCTGTCAGACACTGTTTCACTATCGGAGCCTGCGGAAGATTGAAACAAGCACTTTTAATTCATGGACGAATGCCAAAATCAATTTATGTTGCAACCATTTGGTGTTAAAGTGCTGGCTAAATACGGGATCAATTCCAATCGGTTTGGTCCCTGTGAGTCATCTGGGTCTGTGTGTGTTTGTGTTTCCAGGGCAGTTCCTCAGTGACGGAGACATCAGTGTGGACATCGGTGTCACTGCAGCTCCTGTCATCACTTCTAACTATATAGAATCGTACCACAAAGTAAACACAAATACAGTCAGACACACGACTGAATGAATGACATCATAGTTGTCAACCTCTAAACGTTTGATTTTGATACATTTTCCAGGGGCTGACAAACTACAACAACACGTCTGCTGTCATCAGCGATGCTAACTTCCATCCCAGTCAGCTGTCTGAGGACAGGATGCTCTACTTCTGGATCTCAGGTCAGGAGGCACACTTGCATTGCCTGTTGACATTGGCAAGTGCAACGGATGTTGCTACATCATTAAAGGACATCTCCAATGATGTAGAAATTCCTTATACTCTGTTTGATTTTATTGATAAAGTATCAAATGATACTTCTGTTTCCTCCTCCTGCATGTGCAGGTAACAGACAGTATGGGAACATCGTCATGTGTTGCTGAGGACATAGTTGATGTTCTGTTAGCAGCTCATTGTCTGTTCCAGCATGGAAACACTGAGGTTGTAGAGCTCCAGCAAGTGTGATTTATTTTACTATGTGGAAGCTCCAAGACCTCATCTGATACAAAGTATCTTATCAGTAGTTTTGTTGATGACAGTCTTTCTTCAGGATGTTTGAAATGCCACTCAGGACTTTGAGCCTGGTTGAAGTGGAACCTGCAGGAGCTGGTCTGGACCTCTGGTCTGGACCTCTGGTCTGGACCTCTGGTCTGGACCTCTGGTCTGGACCTCTGGTCTGGACCTCTGGTCTGGACCTCTGGTCTGGACCTCTGGTCTCGGTCCTCTGGTCTGGTCCTCTGGTCCGGTCCTCTGGTCCGGTCCTCTGGTCCGGTCCTCTGGTCTGGTCCTCTGGTCTGGTCCTCTGGCTTCCAATTGAATCGCACATGTAGAACATTGTATTTCTGTCATTGTAGTCACTGCAGCAACAAAGTAGCTCACTTCACTCCTCCGTTCCCTTTCTCAGACCGGCTGGAGAGTCGAGCATTTCGTGTTGCCACTCTTCAGTCTGGTTGAATTCAGACAGTGAAGGAAAGGTGCTCCTCAGCATCGAGTCCAGCTTCTTAGCCTCCGTCCTGTCTTTGTGACACAGAGGTTTTGTGTGCATACTGTCTACTGAGATGTTTTTCCTCCTTGTTTCTAATGCCAGACCAGGTCTTCAATCCTATGCTGAGTGCTGCCCACCATGACGGACGCTTCCAGCTCAATGTCTCTGGAGAAGAACTCGCTGTAAGTACGTCACCCTCACATCGTTAGACATGCAGGCCCAATCATCTACCAGAGTGCTACCAAATCAAAACAGTTGTTACACTCAAATTTCTTTCTGTTTTTTCTCCCATTACTCTAATTAACATGATTTTAGGAACCTTTCAATACAACTTTCTCCGATGCCATGCCGGAATTATTCAGAAAGGTAATGTGGAGAACCGTTTCATCACCGACACATCGTACTGTACATTTATAAACACATCTGTGCGTGCGTGTGTCTTGTTTGCTTCCAGTGTCTTTTGGAATCAGGTTTTCCAGAGCTACAAGTGTGGAGTTCATCTGTTCCCTACCTAAACACCTCCTACCTGGGTACAACCGTATGGGCGGGGGTCTCTGGCCGGCTCTGGTGCGGGAGTCCAGGCACACCGACACTCTCCTTTGAAACGGTCAGTTGATTAATACGAATAATATTGGAAAACACATTAGGAGCATTTCCGGGAAAAATGTTGCTTATTTGAGCTGTTATTTGAATTAATGTGGGATAAAACCATATGATGACTCCAAGGCACCGTTCATTAAACATTATAAATGCCTTTAATATCATGGCATTGACATATTAAACCTAAATAACACTTCAAACTTTGTCAGGGAGTCGAAAGGCTGCCATGGCAAAATGTTAGTGGTCAAGAGCAGGTAAAGTTCTATAAAAACTCAATTATCAAAGCTGAATGAAAAAGCAATGTACAGCAAAGCATAGTGTAAACAAGCAATGGTCATGATGAGTAAAATACGTTTACAAAAAGAAAGATGGAGTAGTAGAATGTAAGTCCTCATGTGGAGCTTCATCTTTAGGATCCCGTTGGAAAGGGGCAGCACGTTCAGGAGCCGTGGCGAACCGAACCGCTGGGCCAGAGTTCTGGATGGAGACAAAGTCATTCAATTTTACAACTTTAAGTTAGTTAATCTGCTCTAAAAGTACATTTCCAAATTCTACAGCTGTGACATGGCAGCCTGAGACCGGCCATGAATTGGATGGATGCCACTCCCAACTCGTTAAAGCTGGTCGGAACATACAGCCGGGCTTCAAGTCGCTATAATAAGCGTCATTGGAAGTTTTGAATAGGAGGTTGATGGCAGGAGGAGACGAGGAGATGCTGAGAAGGCGAAGAGAAGAGCTTCAGAGAACAAAGCGGCCAAATGTGCCTAACTAATACATTTTTCAAGCAGAAAACAAATGGTGACTGGTGAAGAGAGAGAGGACGATGAGCCCGGTAACTATTGATAGAAGTCACATTGTCAAATTGCTGCTAAGCGAAATGTCAAAATCAGCCTTCAGCCCAAAGTCACAATCCAACGTGCTGACTGGCTGTTGGTGACCCTGAACTCTGGTCCCGGACACGGAGCTGCTCCTGACGCTGGCTCATCAGCTCATGAGCGTGTGTGTGAACACTGCGTTCAATACCGTTATGTTAAAAAGGTGTTCAGTAAATGCAGCATTCACAATTTTTAAATGTCCATTGTCAGGTGGGAAATCGTGTTCTGGGTTATTGTTATGAATATTCATGTCTGGCTGAGACAGCGCAGACATGAAGGCTGTTTGTTTCAGACATTATTACATATCATGTTATGATAAACAATACTGATCCGTGATATGTATAACTTATTACGTATTGCTATATTGTATTGTTGTATTATAATGTAACGTATTGTTACTATAGAATATAATAATATATATAACTAGAAGAAATTGCAATGTGAATGAAAACTGCTGAATGAAATGAATTAAAGGAAGCTGAAGAATTCAAAAAGTTGAGATGGAAGAAAAGGCAGGAAGAAAACATAAGAAATCCTTAAATAGCTGAATATTTGGATATTTAAATGTTTTATGTGGAGGACAGTATGTGGAAGAAGAGGACAAATCAAGTTCATGAACATTATTGATGAAGCCGTGGCTGCAACAGCTGATTAACAGCTGACAGCAGGATGACATCCAGAGAGGAGAAGGTGTGTGTGTGATTCAACCACAGGATGTTTGTGTGTAACAGGTGTGTGTGTGATTCAACCAGAGGATGTTTGTGTGTAACAGGTGTGTGTGTGATTCAACCAGAGGATGTTTGTGTGTAACAGGTGTGTGTGTGATTCAACCAGAGGATGTTTGTGTGTAACAGGTGTGTGTGTGATTCAACCAGAGGATGTTTGTGTGTAACAGGTGTGTGTCTGTCTGAGAGCTGCATGGACGTGACAGCATGTCGCACTTAGAAGCTTCTAGATCCATCAGCGTAGCTCGTATCGACTCCATTCAAAAACCAGGAGCACCACGAGGCCTGGCCCAACAAAAAACTTGTCATACTTGTGTAGGGTGTAAGATCAGCCCACCAGGGTTGCGTGAAAAACAAATCCCCTACTGCAGCAGAGAGTCGGATTTAACATGAGAGTGAATGTAGAAGAATGACTGACTTGCTGCCTTGTTAAGTGTTGATGAGTAAGATCTGTACTTCACACGGCTCAAAGGGCTACGTTATCTCAGTCAAAATAAATGTGGCTACAATTGAAGCTACTGTTGATGTCCATGGACCCAAAATTGTGGCCCTTACTGCAGTTTTTCCATCAAAAAAAACGAGCCGTTTTTCGTTCTGTACACTTTCGTTCTGAATACTGCAGCATTCACATTAATAATATAATATATGTATAATATATACACTATGTATATGTTTATATATATACTACATATATAATATACATTATATAATATATAATATACATGTATAATATATAAACATATATTGTAATAATGATAATATATGTATAATAATATACTACATAATTGTTATCTATAACCAACACTGTTCCCAGTGAACACTGAAGGACTTACTGTCTTACCCCAATACTGTGTTGTGCTGTACAATGCGCAAACTTATGTGCAATAAGCTACGTGCAATTCTACAAACGTACTTACTTATTCATTTGTTTACTTATTACTTGTTATTTTTTGTAAATACTCTTTAATGTGTTCACTGGCACTGAATTTTACTGCTCTGTGGAAACAAATGAAAGACGTATATTTGTAATCATCATCACTTCTTCTGCACACCGTGTTGTTTTTTCTTCGGTAATACTGTGAGGTAAAACTATTTTATACATTTTTCAGCGACCCTCCAGCTTTGACTTTGAATAACGAGTTGTCTACTTTGGTTGTAACATGATTCATTGTAACTCATGATTCACCAGTGGAGTTTGTAATCGTTGTTAAAAACGTGATGCAGCTCCAGTCCGGAAGGTTTCGTGTGTCCAGCTGATGCTTTTGTTTGTTTTCATGTGCAGGACATCGTCATGGATGTAACAGCTTCCTATGCTGACAAACACCTCCAGCTGCATGGCAACCCTTCACAGTAAGATGATCTTTGACATGTTCACAACAATTACAGGGTTTTATGTTTTTGGTCTCATGACACTTCTAAATATATATACTGTATATAAATCAAATCTACTGACTGGCTGCTCCAAAGACTGTGGAGGAGCCAGAGGAGGAGCCAACACAACATGAACATGTTTTATTGTCATCACCAGTGGAAACAGACCTCTGTTGTCTTCATGGGAGTGTTTGGGGGTTTTGTACTTTCAGCCAACTCCACCTCACCTGCAGCAGGTTTCTTGGTCTTCAGCTAGAAGAACCCCCCCACTACTAACTCCAGGCGTCTGTCAATAATGGACTAATGATAGAATATGACACCACAACACGAGGGTGCAAACAGTGTTCGGTCCCCTTTTATTTAGCCTATATATTAATGATCTCCCTCAACAGTGTCATGATGTAGAACTGCAAGTGTATGCAGATGACACTGTTGTGTACACACACAAACAGCTGAGTTAGCAGCTGCTGAGCTAACAATTGCGTTGCAAAGGATCACACAGTGGCTTGATCATCATGTCTGAGTCTAAATGTAAACAAGACAAAGGGTATGTTTTTCTGTGAAACCATGATACAACCTCCTAATGCTGATATTCTCATCAAAGGTGAAAAGATTGACAATAGTCACTGATGTTAAATATCTTGGTGTAACACTCGATCCAAATTTGAACTTTAAGACACATGTTAAAAACAGTCAACACCATAAAGTACAACGCAGCCAAGATATTTATGCATGCTGTGATTCTTTCTCATATGTCTTATTGTATCACATGTTGGGGGCAGGCTGGAGGAACAACCATCAGACCTCTTGCGTCCATACACAAACAAACTCTAAAAACTCCAGACAGAAAGCCGATGCAGTTCCATCACTGGAGAAATATCATTTACTGAGCTTGGAGAATTTTAGATTATTTTCAAATTTGTGGCTTGTTTATAACATTTTAAATGGTTTGGCACCTCCTCCACTATGTGCCTTTGTGTATACTGGCTCAGTTAGTTCTATCAGATCCTCCAGAATATCCTCTACACCAGATTGGACCAAACCATTTCGTCGCTCTGCGTTTGGTCCATCAGCCTCCACTGTGAGCCACATCTCAGTGGAACGTCCCACCTGATGGGGGAAAGAGCTGCAGCTCCATCAGTGCATTGAAAACCAAATTCAAACGTCTGCTGAAAGATACTCAGCTCTGGAGCCACTGACATTGTGTGTGTGTGTGTCATGTGCTGCTGTGTGTGAACTTAGTATTGTGTGTTGTTTGCTGTAATGTGTTTTAATTGTGTCTGCCGAAGGGACTGCAGATGTCAATTAGCTGTAAGCTAACTCTGCTGCAGTACATCAAATGGTAACGTTTATGTTTAATACTGTACACGGTCCCAATAAATGAATTTTAAAACCAACATCCGGGATCAGTTCAGACTACCAGCTGGATTCAGGTGAAGCTGTTTGTAACAAACTATTCACCGTCTCTGAGGTCTGGTTGGGTTGAGGCTTTAAAACAGGTGACATCTCTTGCGTTATAAAAACTATATGAAGCCCAACTCTTTGTCTGTGTCATGTGATGATGAACATCTTCTTCTCCAGGATATCTGTGTTGAAAGCGGAGCTGCTCCTCCAAAATCCACCGGTGAGATTCTTTTTTTTCTTCTTCATTTCCTCTCTGACATTTTTCCTGTTGTGGAAAATAATTAACCTCAAGTTCTCGTCGGGATCAATTTGACCCCATTCAATGTTTAACATCTCTACATAAGTATTTTACATCTTTTCTGCTTGATATTCAATAACAACTGGGTAGATGCTGGTATGACTCCAACATGTCCTCGCCGTGTCCCCGGGGTCTTTATCCGTAAAACATCAGAAATGTGAACATTTTGCTCAAAGCTGTTTAGGTTGTTATTGTGGTCAAAATAACGGTGCCGTTTTATGATCTTCAACAACGTCCCAATGCTCTTCAGGGCCTCCAATAAGCTGACCTGTCGCAGGGATCCCTGATAGTTTCCCATCAAGCAGGAGGGTTAGAATTCCTACAATAACTCTGATTTCTCCCACGCTGGGAAGGAGCAGAAAAATGGTTATTGGATTATTGACAGTTCACATAACGTAGGGGAGGTGCAAACATGCAGTATGAACCCTCTGACCCGTTTCTCTTGGTGCTCTGAGGCTCTCTTTCCATTGAAATGACCTCTGAGTAAAGGAGCTGCTGTTACAGCTATTGGACAGTAAAGACGACGTCCTCTGATGAGAATAAAACCCTGAAGTCGACCCTCCTGTTGTGTCTCATCAACTTTCCCCCTCCACAACATCCATTACCAGACAGTTGTTCTGGTCCCTCCCCCCCCAGTGCTGCTGATGTCATCAATGGTTCCAGGTCCCATCAGATTCGCCGTCTGTCATGTCCAAGACATAAAATCACAAACTAGAGTTGTGACGCCCGTTTGGGGGCCGTTGATAGACCACCTGCATGCCTACAGTTGGTTGCTCATTTTGGCAGGAGCGTTGTTTTATTTGAAGGGTGGAACAAAGGAACATAAAGGACATAATATATCAACTTGGGTAAAATTTAAATTACAATCAGTTTGTCCAGGTTTTAATTGCTGTGGTCAAGTTGACACCAACAGTGATCGATGTTGGTACATCTGAGGATAACAGAAGGGGAAGTTGAGCTGAACTAGGTTAAAAAACTACTTGGTGATTTTGCCGACTTGCTCAAACATAGCACAGGACGTCAAAGGATAAAATAACTGAGAGAATAAAGACAAATTTA
>CAAKHC010009535.1:13364-27172 GCA_901007825.1 Macroramphosus scolopax | reverse complement strand
CTGATTCATTCATTCACTCCAGCAGCTGAGAGCTCCTCAATTTGTGCTACATGATTATGAGGAAGAAGAAAGTCCAGTATGAAAGTACACAAAGAGAGAGAGAGAGAGACAGAGAGAGAGAGAGAGAGAGAGAGAGAGAGAGAGAGAGAGAGAGACACACACACAAGCATACACACACACAAAACAGTGCTTGCATTCACATTTTGCCTGTAATCCTTTGTGCATGAAACTATGCAAATACGAAACTATCCATGTGCGCAAATACAGGCAGAAGTACTTGCACGTAAACTGTAGCGTTCCATTTATAGATTTGCTGCATTTCAATTGTATTAGGATTAAGGCAAACAAGATGTTTTATATTCTAGACGCCTATGCAGGTCACCACGTACACACAAACACACACACACACACACACAAAGGCTAGAGATTAAGACAGGGAGTTCAGTTTTCCTACAGTTCTCTTGTCTTGAAGTAATCTCAACCCAGGGTTACATGAAGCTGTGACACATACAAACGTCAGCAGAGCCTGTGATATTCTGTATCTGACAAAGACTCTACCTTTCTTTATTAAATATCTACTGCAATCATAGGTCCATGCAGCGTAGAAGTGAAATATGATCCAATATCTCACATGAACTAATACTTCCATGCTTTATTATGTTTACCATGGAAGCCAGCCATCACTAAATGCTGACACACTATATCTTGAAACTACTGTATGTGTCCATAACAGTAGTTTAAGCTGTACAGCAGATTTTGTAGTGTTACGTTGCCGCTTTTCTTATAGGAACCGGCTGCTTGCAATTTTTTGAGCATAAAATGTTTCAGAGCTATCGGCACGTTTGCTCCTGCAAAAAAAACGCATATTTTGGTGTTCAGTTAGCATTTCCTATTTTGAGGTTTAGAAGAAACTTTGTCTGCCAAGCATGTTGACACTTGCAAATAAATTGTAAAGCACTTCTGTTTTGCCTGATGGAGAAAGTGGATTTATCACTCAAACCATTTCAACAGAGCAAACCCATTTTCAACAGGTAATGGAACAACTATTTTTTGATAACGATCACTCACACATAAGAACAACAAAACTGCAGTCAGGTCAGATTGAGGTGCCGGTCGACTATAAGCCAATCACGTGCGAGCCTTGTGTCACGTTCCATTTCTGACCAATTACAGCGTAGCAGGGAGATCTAGTGCTAGGTTGGTTGTTTCAGAGACTCACTGCTGTTGTGGCAGATACGAACAATGTTTCAACCTGTGTAAACACGCATTTTTATTTCTATTTGTCATTTTGCCTATGTCACAACATAAACCTCGTCACTTCGTAGGCATCGTTTAAAGGAGGAGATGAAAAAGCTCAAGAGGAAGAAACCAAACGCAGGAGTTGCGGTGAATGGGAATGGAGCTGTCACAAGAGGTAACGTTAAGTCGACCAAACTGTTAAGCTAATTTAGCTAACGTTAGGTGAAACTAGCCACGGGTCAGTCACGTAAAGCTATTTATCCAGGCAAAAACACACCTTGATATGTCCTTACATCTATTACTGTATGAATAGCTTACAGACAGAAAGTTAGTGTAATTAAACTTAATGATATTAAAACCGGCGAACCTAAAACATCAGGCACCTAAACGTTGTCCGCTGTTTGATAACCTGAACTGTCTGCTCATTCTATTTTTGTTTACACAGACTCTTAAAGTAAACTTAAAGTAAAGGGCCGCCTATTTACAAGTGCTGCCTCTGTGGCAGCCTCTTAGCCAACTCAGACAGTTTGGAAACTTGCAGCTGATAGCCAAGAGACAGGAGATAGGAAATCATGTAAACGTCATCAGTTGCACTCACTTTGCCAGAGGAAAATTACTGTAACACAAAGCTGGATTTGTGCTTAACCCAGCATGTAATTGAATTGGATGCGTTGTTAATAGAATTAACCTGACGTGACAGTGGTGGGATTTAAGTAACATTTCAATGACAGACATTTAATCCCAGTGTGATGTATTTTGTTCATGAAATATCATGATACTGGGCAAACCGGAAATCATTATTTATAACAAGTATACTTTTGAATGTGTTTCATTCAGATGATGAGTGCATCTATTTATAACCTCAATGTGAGCTCACTCCTCCCTTGATGTCTTTATCGCTCATTTCCCAACATGCTACTGTCCCCCCCCATCCGTCTGCTTTGCTCTTTTTCTTTCTTTCCCTTCCTCTGTCTTCTACCCAATGTTCGTGTTTAATGTCATATATCAAGGCACTGTCTTTATTTCATTTTTCAAATAATTAGTCATCTCCCCTGATCTCACTCTGTGTTTGTTCTCTCTCCATCTCTTATCTGTGTTTCTGCTTTACAGAACAAGACTGTGGGAGGAAACAGAAGTTGGCCGAGATCAATCAGGCTTTGAACTGGTTTGTATTCATATAATCTAACAGTTTGCTTGTTAAGTTATTTAAAGCACTCCTAACCTGAAGTAGATAAAAATGGACCAATTGACTGCTAATAAGATATAGTTTCCCCCAAAAAATGCATTTCTAGGATTCTATGAACATATTTTGTATAATTGTCGTTGTGCAATATGCCCCCATTCGTGCAATAGGCCTCCGGGTGGGAATTGGTCTCCCATCTTATCCAACACACTGCAGAATGTGGTATTAGATGGTAAATGACACAGGGCCGCTCAATTTCATCCAAAGATCAAAGGTTACAAAAGCGGGACTGACTCCATCATGTGTGAGGCCACATTGCTTGATGATTTTCACTTATTTAGGTTAGATAACTATAACAAAGAGTCCGCTGTAAAGTCTACTCTGCCACCAGAGGACTGGCAACTGTCAGTATCCACAGTGGTGATAACCTCCCTGGACTTCCACTATTTGGTGTTATTACTGACATTCCAAATTGGCTTCAACAAGTATCTCTCTGAATAATGCACAACCTTGATGTTGGACAGTGATCCAGTGGACATTGAGACTCTGAGGAGGGCAGCAGCCAGTAAGGGAGGAATGCTGACGGATGAACTGAGGAGGAAAGTCTGGCCAAAACTACTGAACGTCAATGTGTACGATCTACCATATAAGCCTGGTTAGTTTTATTTGATAATACTAATAAAAAATCTGCATTTCTTACTGATAATATTGATATTGATATTAAATATTATTAATAAATAATACATAAAACTAGTAATACTTACAGTAATAATGACATTTGTTTTTCTTTTGCAGGTCGAGATGTTAGGGAGAACCACAAGGACTATAACCAGGTCGTACTGGATGTCAGGAGGTCCATGAAGCGGTTCCCTAAAGGTCAGTCTGTGTGTGCTGTCCGAAAAGACTGCAGCATAGCTCATGTTGATATTCATCAAACTTAGTTTTTCATTTTATTGCACTCACATTAGGCTCTTAGTTGTATTGATCTCTGTTTCCAAGCTACTCCATATGTGGAATAGTAGAATTTGACATGGCTGCTTCCTGTTAATGACTGGTGTGTTCAGGTTGGACATTTAGGCAGCTGGTCTTTAAGTTTTATGGACATGCTGTGCAAGGAGGTCATGTCTGCCCTTTTATACCACAACAAAGCAATGTTGGTCTGCATAGAACTTTGTTAGTTTTTTTGTTGTTGTTAAATAACGTTAGTCAGTAACATCAATCTGTAAACACACTGTTCCTTTGTTTGTCTCAGGAATGCCAGCAGCAGAAAGAGCCGTACTTCAGGAGCAGCTGATTGACATCATCCTGGAGGTTCTGAAATGTAACCCTCAGCTCCATTACTACCAGGGCTACCATGATGTGGCCGTCACTCTGCTGCTGGTTGTTGGGGAGCGGATGGCCATTGCCATGCTGCATACGTTATCCAAATATCACCTCAGGTAGTGTATGTTTATTTTCTGATGAGCCAATGTTATGATAACACATTAAGGGTTGACTGAAAATGTTTTCATGGATCCTAAACAATCTTATTCCAAATTATGTTTCTCATATCTCTGTGTTCTGTGTGTCTCCCTAGGGATTTCATGGATCCTACCATGGACAGCACTAAACACATCTTAAACTACCTGATGCCTTTATTGGAACAGGTGGATAAAGAACTCCATCACTTCATGATCAGGTACAAATTCATACGCACAATGTTCAAAATATGTGCTGTTGTTACTTCCAATGGATTATAGTACTTATAACCAACAAAAAAGATGTATACAATTTTAGTTTTAGCTGTTTGATTTATAGAGATCCACTTCTAATTGTTCGTATTCAGATTCAATGCCCAGAATGTAATTTCCTTTGGGCAAACCCATAAAGGTAATGCAGGTAACAACCACTAGAGGGCGTTAAAGTGTTAACTTTCATCTGTGAGCTTCACAGTGAGACAAAAGGATGACTATATTGTTGAATTGAAAATCACAGATTCATCAGTTGCGGTCCCAGTGGAGAATTCAGATGGTTCACCATCAGCTTCTGAGGCTTTCCTCCTCCAGGAGGGTGCATGCAAAGTTAACCGCTGTGAATAATCCTAGTGTGCAATAAACTAACTAATGTTATAGAGCTCATTCTATTTCTTTGTTATTTAAATTGCAGTTTGAACACTTAAAATGTATTTTAATATTTAAACCAGTTAGATGTATCCTTGTTTGTTTAGTGGAAGTAGTCTTTGAAAATGCTTCCAGTGATTTGTCCTCTAAGGTATTTTACTGTGTGCGTGTGCGTACGCCCGAATCCACCTTTGCTGTTCTGTTGCCTGTTCATAATTGATGCTGTGCTGACTACGTCCATGTTTGCAAAATACCATCAACTCACATATACAAAAAACAGGACATAGCACATAGGAATACATCACTTCATTTTTCCGTCTCTTTTTATATCCCTTTTCTTCTCTTCTGCTCTCTCTGCTTTTTTCTTCCTTTATTTTTTTCATCCTCTCAATTCTATTCATCCCTCTGTCCCACTCATTACTTCCTCTGCTCCGTCTTTTCACTTGTCACTCCTCTCTCCTTGTACTCATCCTTTCTTCCACCCCAAATGTTCCTATCCAATATTTATCAACAACCTCTCAGAGTTTCCAAGTTCCTTGAGACTCTGTCAAAAATAACTACCTATTTATGTCAACACTCAACAGACAAAGACATCAAGGGAGCGTGCGGGAGGGTGACAAAGAGTTTGTCACGGTAAAGAAATGTTGTTTTGACGTGTATGGGGCCCCATTTTTAGAAATTGGTGGGGCTAGTAATAAAATGTTGCTGCACAAGTTTCATGACCCTGTTGAAGGGGAAGTTCATTCCTGACATACAGTTACAAGTTAAAAGGTTTAAAACTACAAGAAGTAAGCTGTAATAGAAAAATTCACTTGTCACATTAATAGCTTGAATGACCTTCAGTTTGGTTGTTTACCCTCCTCGTGTATTTGTGTTTTCTTGTAGAGCCGAGGTAGGAACCATCTTTGCACTGTCCTGGCTCATCACATGGTACGGACACGTCCTATCGGAGTTCAAACTCACCCTGAGACTGTACGACTTCTTCTTGGCCTCACATCCAATGATGCCCATCTACCTCGCTGCTACGGTAAGAAGGCCTGAAAGGACCGAAAAAGGAGCGAGAGCAAATCAGAGTTTTGTCAGTAATTCAGGACTCTCACACACAGATACACGCTGTCACACATGAGAACATGAACACAGCACTGCAAAGTCACTGGAGTAGTTAATTGGATACCTCTTAATGAACAGACGAGAGTGAATGAAAGAAGGACACAGAGGAAAGCAGGGACAGAGGGAGAGTTAAAAGGTGAAAGAGAGGGAAGATGATGAGGTCTACATCGGGCAAAAGAATGTGACCCTACTCGGTTTGACTCAACGCTTCATCCCAGCACTGTATTGGATTTTAATTTCCATTACAACAGGGCTCCCTGCTTGAAGGTGTGTCTTCTAAACCTTTGAAACACTTCCATTGAGTTAATAAAGCAGCGAGCCAATCCGCAGTTGTGACTAGTGGTCAAAGGATCGTCTGTAAATGATGAATAAACAATGTGTTTCCCATCAACTCTTGAGTTACTGTCCCTTTTCTAATCGTTATTATTGTAATACTCAACGGTGTATTTACTCTGGGAACATGTACAGTATATGTGTGTGCTTTGTGTTTGTTTGTTTTTTATATATGTGCATGTGTTATTTTGGTTTTTTAGGTGGTTGTGAGTGAGGAGGCTTTTTTTTTACCATTTTTGTCCATGTTGATTAGCGTATGCAAATGTGCACATCTTGCTTATGTGAAGTTGACGATGTTTGTGTGTGAGTGTGCGTAGGGGCTGGGCAGAGGGAGGGTTCTGTTTGAAGTGTGTGAAACAACAAAGCAGGATATAGTTCATATTTCCTCCAAGGTTGCTTACGGCACAGCATGGGGTCGGGTTAACACTTCATCTACCTATTTCAGCCCTATTGTGCCTCCCAAGTCGAGCCGAAGCTAGTAAATGTACAGCGTGTAGATCTGATTCAAGTTTGACCTCAGTGGAAAGCTTCAGGGTTCATACTACTCCTCTTCTCCTCGTCAGATTGTGTTGTACAGAGAGAAGGAGGTGAAGCAGACAGAATGTGACATGGCCATGGTCCACCATCTCCTGTCCCGCATCCCCCAGGACCTCCCATATGAACTCCTAATCGGCCAGGCCCAGGACCTGTTTGACCAGTACCCTCCTTCTTTCCTGGCCAAATGTGCAGCGCTGCAGTCACACAAGAGGTGAGTGGACAGAGACTAAACATTAATAATAGTTGGAGGAAGTGGATATTGACAGTAGATAGTTTGATGTATTTCCCTCAGTATCCAAGAGGGGGTGCTGTAAACATATCTAGACTCAGGGAAGTTGCTGACACACACACAAGCTATATAATGACTCTGACCTCACCTGTCTTCATCTATCAGTTTATCCCTCTATCTGTCTTTACATATCACTTTAACTGTCCATGTTTCACCTGAGACCTGCCTCTGTTCTTCACCACTGACTAACTCTCCATCCGTCCCATCCTCTCCCCTTGTGTTGTTGTCCAGCATCTCCATCAGTACCTTTAAGGCCTTTCAGCTTTCCACCCTCCACCAGAGGCCAGACTCTGTACTCCAACGCCTCACCAAGACCCAGGGCTCCACCCCCTCAGGACAAGGTAAAGCTAGTAACCATAATCTTCACGCTGACACAGACGGACTCCTCACAATACAGACATTACAGGCGTTTCAAGATGAGTGAAGGAAAAGTGAATTCCTGTTGGAAATCCTTTGAAGTTTCAGAAAATGTTGTCGGCTCTGAGATTGTAAGAACAAATATTTCTATCCAACAAAAATCGTCGATGTGATCCACAGCTCCTCACAACATTTCTGATGCTTTTCATGAGAAAATGTCAAAACAAGGCAACAGTAAATATGTCAAACGTTGCCCCCCTTTGGGCCAATCAATAACAAGTAAACAAATGTTGTAACAGCCTCGGCAGAAAAATCAAGTGCACATTTAAATATGCCAGAACGGAACAAAGAGATGAATTATTCCCGCAGGTTCTTCTTGAAATCGGATTCATTGTCTGTGATGCACAGGCACTCAAGAATTTGCAGCAGCGTTTCCCTGAGGCCAAACAGTCACATTAAAGCCGATGCATGTTATTCCCTGCAGCTTCATCACAATTCAATTAACAGCATTCAAGATGTAATGTTTACGGGACAGACAAAGGGGTGCAGTAGAACTTCCTGATTTCACTGTTCACACAATGACCGGCACTCATTAGTAAACAAAGTGACATCTAACTATTAAGACAGTGACGCATAAGTAATTATAAGAGTTTTTTAGTGGACCCAAGATGGGACTATTTTCTCAAAGTTCTTTTTTTTCCAGGTGTCCGCTTTTCGGATTCATAATTCCTTCACATTTCATTTACAGAAAACTACATGTGGACCTACTTAAGTTTTGCAGACGTTAAAAGTCTTTGCATGTGAGAACATGTGATCATGAGCTCAGTCTTCATCTGTTTGACTGTAAGGTTTGTCTCAGCCTACCTGCTGTGGTTTAACTTGCTGCAGGGTTGCAGAAGTTCACTTCAGAGCGTCCTTTAGCGGCAGCCTCTCTGAGCTTGTTTCTGCTGCCCCCAAGTGGTTAAATACTAATTGAATGCAGTTTTCATATCTTATGAAGCTTTCTCCTCCTCCTTGTCTCTGCTCCTAGTGTTGTGACATACCCTGACACCCTTTTTATTTTCCATCCAAGTGACAAAATGCAGCATGAAACTTTAGTTCTGCTTGTCGGTCTGTGGAACCTCTTGACCCTTCCTTGACTCTGCTCCTCGCAGTCTTACCCCTCCTCCTCCTTCTCCTGTGCTCGCAGCAGCTCGACACCAAAGCCTGGCAGCAGCTTTGCCCCGGGACCGAGGCCAGCTGTGGGGGAAGGGGAACCGGATGGTGAAGATGGCAGTATGGGGCCTGTCCGCCACACTCGGGGCAGCCGTGTTCGCTGTGGCTCAGACAGCCATGGACTGGGGACCCGAAGTGTTACTCCAGCTGTTCTGACGTGGCAGTGGGCATTTAGACCGCTAAAAAGACACTATGACACATGGTCACAGCAGATGCTGCCTTCTCTTCAGATGGATTGATAATACACAACCAGACTTTGAAAACTTGAAGGTCAAGTCTATGAGGAAATATTGACGCCAAGCAGGAGGAGGTCAGTTATCTTGATGCCAAACAGGTTGTTGCTACTCAACCAGAACGAACATATGAAGTAGTAGTTAGCCTCAGGATGTGTGTGCATCTGTGTGAACGGGTATGTAAGCTGTACCTGTCTCTGTGTGCATGCGAGACCTCATTACACATGTACGACACTTAACGCTTCCTCAGGTTGATGCTAACATGTTGTGAACATACAGAACAGCAAATCAACAAAGATGAAACACATTTAAGAATAGAAAGGAAGGTCAGTCAGTCTCATTGTGATCGGTTACAATGACAGAAATGAATAGAAAATGCATGTGGAGGTAGAGGGTTAACGCTTCACTCTATTCCTTCTTCACTTCCCTCTGGCTGTCAGAGCTCTGTGTCCGAGCAAGTCGAAGTTCGAGCAGTATCACATCAAAACAGCGCAACTATGGTCATGGACGTGTGTACAATTAGTGATGAAGACTGATAGCTGTCAGATCTCACAGGTTACCAATTCTTTCCGTTTCACACATGCATGAGTGTGCTTCATGTCGACGGTGCTTCATGTCCGGTCGACTACAGCAGTCTTGAGCCCAGCACTCTAGTTTCACTGCTTTTTTCTGTTGTGTGTGCTCTTTTAGTGTTTTTAGTGCTCTTGTTGGATCAGCAGCCATATCTGAAAGCCAAAAGTGCCTGTAGCCAGCACGATGACACATGAATACAAATTATTTAACAGCGGTGTTTTCTGCTGAAAGCTTCCAGTTATGAGGGAGGAAGGAGAACGGGAGGGAAATGTGAGAACGGGGGGGAGCGATGGGGGGCCAGATTCTTCCCGTGAGCCGCTGATATTAATTGCTTTACTTCATGTGTCAGTGAGTTACATTCACATCAAGAGTTCGACACAAAAGAAGCTGCTGCACGCTAAGTGTTTGGTAGAGGTATTCGAGTTTTAATATTATTTTTATATTTTCGGCAGCAGTTTGCAAGCTGGTGTGGACCATCCCTGCTGAATGAATATGGGGAAGACACCAGTACTTTTACTTACTTAAAATATTTACAGTGTTTGTGCCGGCATCCGACCCGAACAGCCGTCAGCAGAGCTACAGTACATGTACTCAGTTCTCCTCAACATCAGATCCTTCTTCAGCATTTGCAACTGGGCTTAAACATGTCTTATTGCATCATTTAGGAGGAGGATCTCAGTTGTTTGGCTAACTTAAAAGGGAAAAAAAGAGATTTTATTAGGTATTTATTGGTGGAAGCAGTTAACTACCTGCATCTCCTCTCAAATGATCAAACATAGATATTGTTGGTACCATAGACGTAATCACAAAGTCTCATAACCTGCAAATCCAATACATTTGATAATGTAGTTGTCCAACCGAGGTACCTGCATATGTTTCAGTGTTTGCTCTGTTTGTTGACTTATATTTTGAAATATTAATCAGCTTTTACATGCATGCAGCGCTGTTGCATCTGTTAACACCACTTCACTGCAGCCACAACTCCTCCATCATCAGATTGATGGAGGAAGTGTCACATCTGCACAGCAGCGGAGAAAAAATGACAAATACATACGGGGCGAGCCAAAAGGTTTTAAGGTTGGCTTAACAAACGTAATACGGGAGCACATAGAGCTCCAGGGCGGCTTCAGACAAGCTGAGGAGGACGGCTGAGCTGAGTAGTAGTCACCCAAATGAATAGTTAAATACAGTTCATAATCAAACAGTCAATCAAATAGGTAGCAGAGGGGTGTGTAGACCAGTTAGCATGTGAATATGTGAGTGATTCGGACATCCAGTGAATTTACATCCGCGCGTTCTGTTCGCGTGTGTGTGTGACGGGCCCCCTAAAGCATCAGGTGTGTGTGTGTGCGTGTGAGAGAGACCGAAGATATTTCAAATATGTTTCATGGTGCTCTCGTTGCCTGGTCGACAGTCTGATCGTTTATCTTAACAGCAACAATCTGATTGGCTATTAATGAAGTGGGAAACATTCGATTGAGTTGTTTGATATTTTGTGTTTAAAATAAAGGAATAATATGTTGCTGCCATGATGAATATTAAGGTTTATAATCATCACTGAACTCATGTTCATGCGGCTATTTATTGAAGTGTGTGTGTGTGCGTGTGTGTGTGTGTGTGTGTGTGTGTGTGTGTGTGGTCACTGCGGCCAGTAATCATGCACAAGGGGACTCTTCTGTTATGATGTGCATGGTTAGCTTTATATCCACGCTGCTCTTTCACTCACTTTATACTGCAGTGACATTCATTTTTATCCACCATACCTTATTTAAAAAGTGCTTAGATTAATATGAAATTGTTTTATGAATGAAAAAACATGTTGATTGCTTTTCATCTGCTGCTTAAAACATTAATGTTTGTCATGATGGTATTGAGTCGGTTTGAAATGTCGTCTTTGATGCACACACTCATCCAGAAAGAGGGTGGTGGTGTTGATGCCAGAGCCTAATGAGGATTTAATTCCTGCCCCCTGGCTCTTGGCATTCTTAAGACTCTATTTGCCATCTCCTTTTCTCACTTACACGGTGAAACACCTCCACCAACACCTGCACCGGTTACAGGCTGGCAGATGCCTCGGATGAAACATGACTGAGGCGTAATACTTTGAATAAGATGTTAAAGTGAGGACGAATGCTGGAGACGTCGGTCACATGTCCACAGTTGACTCAGGTGTCAAGGCCATGAAATCCATGAACACAGCGTGTAAACATCTTGTTCTAGTAGACACACACATAAACAGACAATTGATGAAGCTCAACTGACAGAAATATTTCCCAACAGATTTGAATGCGTCTTATTCGCATGTTTTCCTTCCTCTCACTGAATATCACCTCACATCTGCAGAGATTTTAATCTCACACTCACCCAACAAACACCACCTACTAACCGCGCTGTAAATGTATTTGCCAAATAAAAAAACATGGATGATTCATTCTGAAACAAAGTTCTAGGAATGTGACCACACATGAGCAGTTTTATGATGTCTAATGAACACGTGACGCATCTTCTAAAGCAGCATCGTCCAAATCATTTCCCAACCAAATGACGATGCTGCTGTTGACTGATGTCCAAAGACACACGTCTCCTTCACTGAGCGGATTCATCAGCTGAATTGTTTGTCATTTTTTTGTATTTTAATTGAATTGAATCCAATGAAATCAACAAAATATCTTGTGTTCATGCCAAACTATGAGTTTACTGTGGTGTGTTTGGGTGATGCTGAGCCTCTTGTGACAGTTTGTCTCCTCATGAGTTGATCACACCAAATGTGTTTTACAAACACAAGCTTTAGTTGTGCGTGCGTGTGTGTGAGTTCAATGATCATTATTAAGCATTTGGTACAAACTATCATTCAACATATCGGTTTCTTTGCACCTTGAAACTGCTCTTCTGTGAGGAAGTCGAGCAGCGAATAAATAATGAAGAAAACACTTTCGGTCACCTGTTTCTTTATTGTCGCACTTCCAAGAAGCCACTGCACCTTCCACAGATTGACATACCTGTGAGGACGCTGATGCTTTGGATGATTGTACAATGTAACCTGGTATATGAAGCAACTTCAAGAATCCAACTGTGGTCTTAACGTCTGCGCAGTTCTTAAGAAACAGTAAACATCTCCATGTTTTCACTGTAAATCGTCTTCTCAGAGGTTCTGGTAAACTGTCCTCCTTTTAGAAAATGAGGTCAAAAACGTGTTTGTGTGTGGAGAGGACAAGGCTGCACATCTGTCTGCTCCCCAGGGAGATGACGCTAGAGAGAAAACCAGACAGAATGTGAGAAGGGGAGGTAAAGGGTTAAAGAGAAATGAAGAATGATATAAGACGACAAGGTTTCTATTGTAGAGAAAGACATCCGGTGGATGTGTCACAGGCAGAGGTTGATTTGGAGTCCATTCTGGATTTTAAATGACTTGTGGGCAGGCGGATTGTTTTGATCAGAAGTTGTGGATGGAGGTAGAATTTATGCACGGAGCCTTGACGTCATCCTCTGTTGGTAAATGAAAACTTTAGGCCTTTTGCCTAAAACAACAGTGAGTGTGTATTTCTATACACGAACTGTGTGTGTGTGTGTCCTTAGCTCAGAGCCCATAACTGAAACATAAAGAAGCAGAGTGAAGGTTGGTTAAGAAGATTGTTACTGTATGAATGTGAGTGTGCAGGCGGAATGAATAACTGCACTATGTGTGTGTGTGTGTGTGTGTGTGTGTGTGTGTGTGTGTGTGTGTGTGTGTGTGTAATGGGCAATGGGCACGCTGGGGACAACAGCTGCTCCAGGGGTCTGTCTGATGTTTCTTTCCCCCTTGTGACAGACACACACACACATGAACTTCCACAGCCTCTTTGCCACCAATAGCAGCCGTTCGCCTCCACTGCTGAGCGGGGACACTTTTTCAAAACAAGCCCTTCGCGTCTTGTTTTATTTACGTTTCTTGAATAAATTCACCTGATCTTGTCAAATTGGACTAAAACTGAAAATGAACAACTATACAACAATTGTCATTCATTTTCAATCGATCCATAGGTTTGTTGGCCTCTTGGGGGCAGAAAGGAACAAGCTGTAAACTCAACCTAGTAAACAGATTAATGTTTCAACTGTAACTCAATTCTACATGATCACTTGAACACACCCATCTTCCAACTCACGACACACCTTTTATATTTTCTGACGATATCCTGGTGACAAAACCTGTCCACAGACGGATAAACATGCCAAAGTTCTCCAAACCACCTCTGTGGTGTTTCCTGCCTTGGTAAGTGTCCAGGACGTCATGTCGCCTCGATGACACTCACACACACACTCACAAGGTCAAAGCTAAACCACCTGCAACAACGCTCAGAACACCTTTAGTCGCTATCAAGTGAAGATTTTTGAAAAAAAAAATGTTCCACATCTGCCTCGAACGTGTTGTGCTCGTCTGTGTTGGATTAACAAATCAGACATCGGCAGTAAACTAAACATGTTTAGCTCTCATGTAATTTTAAGTGAAGCTGCAGCCATCGAAAAAGGCTTATGCAGCTGGATTTGCCCATGTGGTGCCACAGTAAAACACATAACTCTCTTTGTCTGTGGCTCTTTTTCCTGCTTTACCCCCCCCCCCCCCCCCCCCCCCCCCCCCCCCCCCCCCCCTCCCCTCGCCCAGC
>CAAKHC010009531.1:14017-26993 GCA_901007825.1 Macroramphosus scolopax | reverse complement strand
AATGGGGTTAGTTGTACACAGGTGGTCAGCGGAGAGACGAGGCAGAGGAGTGAGGAGGGCAAGGTCCAGGGGAGAGCCAGGCAGAGGGAAGGAAGGCTGAGCAAGGTTTGACGTCTGGTGATACTGACAACACAAACACTAAATAAACTATAGGAGGAAGGTGAGGAGGAGGAGCAGGGGATCGATATGTGTAGTGTCTGAGAGGTGAGGATATAAAAGAGTAAAACTAAGTGATGGAGGCATCAGCAGAATAACAAGTCAGCTAAAGTAAAGTTTTAGTGTGTGAAGAGATTTAAAACACACACACGCACACACACACACACTCACACACACACACACATTATTTGTTAACCTTTATTTAACAAGGTAAACTCCCTTTACAGGTCAGGAACCTTCTCTGCAACGGATTCATGGCCACGATGGTTGCAGACGATAACAATATCAGGTACAACACACACACACACACACACACACACACACACACGTAACAACGTTATGAAGGCTCATAACAAGCTAGGCGCCGAACCTCTACTGGACCCGGCATGGAGAACTTCACCTGCCTCACTTACAATGATGTTGATGTCACATTAAGCTCCCGAGGAGGGAGAAGAGCAGCGAGCACGCTCTTCATACGTCTCATCAATAACTAGATATCTGAAGCTCAAACTCTGCTTGCCGTGCGCTGATCGACTGCGCAGTTTGTCTTCATGCAATAAGATTATTGACTTTGCACTTCATTAGTTCATTAGTTCATTAGCTCATTAGCTCCGCCCTCCAGATGATCCGTTTCACCGCCTCGCTCTGCTCTGGTATCTGCACGTCTCTTCCTGCTCTGCATGGACGTTCAGCTTGACAAACGCATGAAGTAAAACATAATAAATACCATTTACCTTGCAGGCTTGACATCCTCTGACACTGTTGACCCTCACAAATATCAGCCCAGTGTAAAAATAACTGGGAGCCACAGCGATGAGTCACCCCGGATAATTTACTGAAGTCTTACCAGCGGCAACCTCAAAGGTGAGATTTGGACCAAACTCATTTATTAGTCATCGTGATGCCACACATGCTTCCAGCCACCGGAGACGGCGGCGCTGCGAGCTCGCAGCTATTTCAGTCTCTGTGTACATTAACATGCAAAAATTCTTATTTTTGTGGTGTGAGTTTTTTCGGATGGACGTGAGCCAGAACCGAGACAGTGACGTGATGGAGGGATGACATCAAGGATAACTGAGGAGCTGGAACTTTAACGTGGTCCTGCAGCTCTGATTTAAGGACTGAAACCTGGGTCCCAATGTGTTGACTCACAGGGAGCAACGGGATTGTAATTGTAGCGAGATTTATTAAGGGAGAACAATAAAGCTGAAATATGGCTGCAACATAAATAACGGGGGAACGGACAGGGAGCGACCCTGCAGATCTTCCTCTGGATGCTCTCTGGAGGAAGATGTTGCAGGAAGTCATCAGTGTGTGAGTGTGTGTGAACAGTTTCCCTCCGGCCAGGACAGACTGCTGTAAAGACTTTGTGTTTTCTCAGGGATTTAAAACACAATGAGACGCTGGAGGTCGCAAAGCTTTCATGGAATAACTTTGGAGTCCAGGGAGGTGCTGAAGGGAAGCTAATATGTTAGCTACATGCTACATGCTACATGGCTGCTCCAAGAGCGGAGACAACCGCTGCAGATGAGGAGCGAGGCTGATGGTTCACTGGTTTGTTTTTGGATTTAGGGCGAAAATACCAGAAGTGAAGGTTCTTCCACGTCTTCCTCTCATGATTTACCATCCAATGACGGATGTGCTAAGTCTTAGTGAGGAGGCTCAAAGTCTTCCTCGCTCAGCCCGATTATCAGGTGCAAAGTTGTTTCTCTCCCCTCATGGGCAGCGTCGGGGAATAATCACCACATGACCTCACTTTAATGACATTTATTCAAACCTTCCTTTGAGGATATTAAACCTGATATTCTCCGCCGCCGCCGGTGAGGAAGCAGAAAGGAACGTCTTCGTCTTGGAGTCGGTACGAAACACGGACGCATGCTGGGCTCAGACAACGATGTTCTTTCTGTGTCAGCGGGGGTCTTTGACACAGTTTCACCACGACTCACTTCTATTGAAATTAATGCAAAGATGTCGCAGCAAATGGAATCGTTTGTGCTCACAACCCCAAGTTTAATTGAAATATATTGAAATCTGCCTCTCACATTAAAACACCCGAACGACGCCCGTCCAGCAGCGCCGCAACGCTGTCGGAGCCGGAGCCGGTGTGGGTATCAAACAACGATCAGCTGGATGAAGTAATGAGCTCAGGCGTGTCTCACGGTTTCATCTTTTTCTAAAAAGGTCAAGAAACATCAACGTCAGAGCCGCGAGGTCCGATGACGGGAAGATAAGAGAAAGAAGCGGACGTTTAACTCGTAAAAGTAGCTTTCATTAAAAAAGTGAAAGGTAATTATCAAACAGATCGTGATCTCACCCCGCCGACGTGTGAAGGCGAAGGATTTAATTAAATGTTAACTACAGACAGTCAATGGACTACTTGTCCTGCCCTTCATTTCCGCTTGCAAATTACTTTCAATCTTAACGTGTGTGCGTGTGTGTGTGTGTGTGTGTGTGTGTGCGTGTGTGTGTGTGTGTGTGTGTGTTCCTCCCAAACCTCCCCGACCGGACCACGTAAATATATTTATCTTTAATGTGTTAATACACTGCAGACTGTGTGGGCACAGAAGAACACTGATTTAATTAGTGTGAGAAATAAAAGAATCGTGCTGTTACAAGGGAGCGGCGCTGCGGTCCAGGTATCATCTGGAAGCACTAAAACATTAAAGAACAAGGTGACTGAAAGTAGAGAGGGCGGATGATTGACGGCTTAATTTGGGGGGAATATCTCAGGCAGTATATTCGTCTGTTTCGGGCTGGCGGGGGGTGACGAGGCATTAACATACCGACGGAGGTGGGAGATCTGCTGCTGCCGACGGGACGGAGGGAGGATCCCTGATGTGTCGACGCTGTGAGAGCGGACGAGTTACGAGACAAACGGTCAATGCTGCGCTTTTAAAAACACATAAAGAATCTTAATCAATTCACTGGAAACCAGCGAAGACCAGTTCTCCCAGTGAAAGCTTCTCCCCACGAGCCAGGATCTATAAAAACTAATTAGAAAAAACCTTAATTGAGGTCGTCTCATTCGCACTTACTGCAACACCAGAAATAATCGATGGTCAGAAAGAGCGATGAGGGAGAAACAATTTAATCACGGACGTGAGTCTGTACAGTATCTGAGACTGAGAGGAGAACGTCTCTGTTTGGGAGGCAGAGAGGTAAAGAAAATAACCAGCATCAATCAGGATGGCCCGATGCCCACGCTGCTGTCCAACACTGCTGCCAACACCGGCTCCTCTGCTGCCCACTCGGCCCCCCGCGCCATCCATTCAGAAGGACACACAGGAAGAAAGATGGCCGCTGACGACGGCAGATCCACCGCAGTCACAGGAGAGGGAACCCGAGAGGACGACACCTCCGATCTATTATTGTAGGATCTGAAAGTTCCGTTTAGCTGATGATTTTCATTATAAAAGCAACGCTGATCATCCGTCTGAATCTGCCCCGACGTGGCGCCTCGTGAAAGAAAGGAAACGGATTAACAGAGTATCCACGTACACCGGATCCGGTGCTCCAGCGTTTGCCGGCTCACTGACATGTAACAGAGATAAAGATGTCGCTAAGCTTCTTACGTGAGACGCCCGACAGGCCGAGTTTCATTAGTCTGCTTCCATCCAAACGGATGACAACAGATCTGCCAAAGGAAAATGTTAATGTTTGAATGTTTCCGACCGTTGTAGGAGAGCCGGTTCATCCAGAGGAGGACAGATGTTCTGTCTCCTCCCTCCGACGGAGCCGACTGCTGCTTCACTGCCTCGTTCATTCAGTCCTTCTTAAAGCTGATCTGTGACTGACTGACTGTATGTTGCTCAGGAAACCGGAGCGATATCAGGCTCTTCACCATGGAAACATAATGGAAGTGAGTTAACAGCCACCGGACAGAAACTAGACAACTCATCTTATCAACACCTGGAGAGAATCATTTAATCTTGATGTTACTCAGCATCACTACCCGATGCCGTCTTCGTGTGTGTGTGTGTGTGTGTGTGTGTGTGTGTGTGTGTCTGCAATATGCTGGATGAAAATAGACGTTGGTATCTGTTCCCCTGTGCGACGTGTTAAGTCGCTCTCCTCCAGCCAGGACGTGTGGGCCGACTCACCGGCTGCTGCAGGAATATTCCTGTTATTGACACTGAAAAAACATATTGAGGCGACGTCAGCCGGTTTCTATCGATCCGCCTTTGTGTTTGCAGATAAAGCCTCAATGAACTGAGAGCTGTGTGTTATAGACGGTTCCTTGTATATTCCCGAGGCCTCGATGCTGATAAAGAAAAAGCTGGACGCCGTTTCACACGAGGAATTCTAATAAAAAGGAATTTATCTCTCACGTTCACGCGGGTGAAGCGTTTAGCGGCGCTATCGTCGTCCTTGGTCGGGGGGGGGGCTCACCTTGGCTTTGTTGATGGTGCAGTTCAGTGCATTGTTCTCCTGGTCGTACTGCAGGCTGAAGTCCAGGGTCCCCAGTGTGGCTGCAGAGGAAGGAAGAGGAGAGAGAAGGAAGTTAGTATCTGAAGAAATATAAGGTCTTTATTGAAAACAGTCGAAATCGAAACCCTGCGGCCGGCTTTCATCTCCTAAAACAAACAGTCCTGACGGGAAGTCTCCCGGCGTCCTCGGAGCTGCTGGGTTGTAATAATAACCATCACAATCAACATATCATCATCAGCCCGCCGATGGCTCCGACCCCTGGGCGGGTCGCGTTGTGATATAATGAACAGCTTCAGCTTCGCCTCCACACGGTGACGTAGCAACGCTGCATGTGCTGTGATTCAGACCTCCACCAAACCTCCACCAAACCTCATGGAGATAAAGGATGATTCTCCTCTATGTTAAATGGATCTGCACACAGTCCTCGTCCGTGTTTCCTCCTTCCAAAAAGACAAGCCGACGCTGGAGTAAACATCCCCACCGGTCACGTCACCGTCAAGTCTACAAAGGGAGTAAATGAGCTCTTGACTCGAGTGCTCCGGTCCTGACCCGTCGCCTGTAGAGCTTTATAATTAAAATACGGTGACACACCACGAGATCTGAAATGAAATGGACGAAAAGACTGTTAAAAAAAAAGAAAATCTGATCCATAATTAAGTTCTGAAGTCTTTCTCAGCCGCGGCGCCGCACAGAATAAATAGTTGTATAATTTAAATTACAATGGCTTCGACCAAATTAGATATCAGGGAATAAAATTAGCGAGTGGCGGGAAGTCGGGCAGGTTTTTTGTGCTTCAGCAATTCAATGTTAAATTCACAAGCTTTCACAGAGCAGTCAGCTCGGTAATTATAAGATGAAGGCGGGAGGAGGCGGAGAGAGATAAAAATATACTGGTCAAGATTTTCTTTAGACTTCAGACTGTGAAGGATGAAACTGGAATGCAGTTTTCTTTCCTCCGGATGTGTTTTGTTGGTCCGGATCCTCAGAAACCCGACGATCGCTGTCCACTCTGCACGCACTCAGTTAATCATCTCCTATTGAAACGGTTCTACATCTTGTTAAAGTGCTGCACAGTGAATTGCAGCGAAGAAGGCGGACGCTCGTCTCCTGGTTTGTTGAAATGTTGTCGGGATAAAACAACATGAGAAAAGACCCACGACTCTTCAGAAAACCTCTGAAGTGTCGTGAAGTGTCGTGTTGCTCCTCTTAAGTTTCTGCGTTGAGATCAGAAGCGTCCATGAGCCTGCGGAGGATTAGAAGCCGACTCTGCAGCTGCCTTTGGCTTTAAAGAGCAGCTCAGGACGTGATCCCTTCCCTCGTCGTGTTGACTGTCCTCAGGCATCACCCGAGGCCGACAGTGGGAAGTCTTTACACACTGCTGGGTGGAATGTGATCGGGCACAGATGGAGACGGTGCCAAGGGGGGGCGAGTTTGGAATAACTTTATATTCCACCGTCGACCTGAACGATCTCACAGCCACTGAAACTCTATGTCAGTGAGAGTCACATGATTTAGTCCCTCCATGTCGCCCACAGCGCCCCCTGCATGTCGGGAGTGGAGGTTCACAGTGAAACGTGAACACTTTAACAAACATCTATGATTTCTGTCAACTTTGGAGACCACTAACTTACTGAAGGGGAGTCCAAACCAAGAACGATCACTCTAAAGATCACTATGATTAAATATAACGACAACGACAGCAGCAAACGATGCCGTCCTGATCACATTCAGATCATTAATAACATGAATATTAATGATCCTCACCACTAGCCGGAAGCTCTTCCTAGCTTCAGAATTAAAAACAACTTTAACATTGTCTAATGTGCATGATTTACTTTGCACACATATCGATAGGACAGGATACAGTCTGAACACATACATGACATTAATATTGCATCATTTTCTGGGGGGTTAATCTGTGTTTGAGACTTCTGCCCTGCAGATCCATCAGATGCGGAGACCACCAGTATCTGTGCTGGAGCTCCACACCAGGAGAGTGAAGAAGACTCCTGTCTCCTGCAGTAAATCGATGTTCCAGTCTCGCTGTGCAGGTCACAGGTGGAATTCACTTTCCAGCGGTTACTTAACATCATAAAACAAATTAACACAAATTACCTAATTTTCTACAAATAATAGTTAATTCCCTGCGAAGGAGTGAATAATTGAACATAATGATGATGCAAGCAGCAGCGTTCCTCTGAAACCGGCTCACTTATATAAACTGTAAACATGCCGGTTTCCTTTCAGGAGGCCGTGAGGGCACGTCGACAGGTCGACTGACGATGTGTAGGTGTCTGCGCCGCGTGTCGGATGAGATGAGATGTTACAGTACTGGAAGACATCAGGTGAGGAGGTAAATCAGCTGATTTGTTTCCCCGAGAACCGAGAGGATGACAAGTTGTTAAACGTTTCCAGCGACAATCATCTCGCAGGAAATACGACCCCGATGATTTATTTCCCGTCCGCCTGTTATCAGAGAGCTTGAACGTTTCAAAGGAGAGCTGAGAGGTACCAGCGGCCTCCACCGCGGTCAAGAGCTTCATTTACACAGTTGTGGTTGACGTGACGACTCGGTCGAGGAACACGGCGCCGCTCGCGTCCGACCTCTTTTCATGTCTCCTCTCCGGTTCATGATAAACAGCTGACGGGGGACAGGAGGTTGTTCTGAGTGATGACTGCCGTCACAACACTGCGTTAGGAAGAGCTGCAGCTTTCCCCCGCAGGGTCCAAATGGAGGCAATTCCCAGTGAGTGAGTTCCTGATGCACTGGTCCATCACAACACCAGCACCAACCAGGCATCGCTCATCTGCTTCTGGTGCAAATATGGACTTCATGATTCTTCCTCATGCTGATCAATAAACACCTTTATGAAATAATCAACACGCTGCAGTAGATCGTTGTTATTTTGGGCTCCGTCATGCAGACCGGAGGCGCCGTCAGGCCGCCGTCAGCAGCAGTTAGCCGAAAGTCAAACTGCACGAATCGACTGCATCTTTTTAAAACTGGGTCGATCACCTGGTGATCTCCTCACGTCGCTGTGAGTGTCGACTGATTGAAGGCTGACGTTCACGCTTCAGTGTGTCCGGCAGGTTTTCACTGTTTACACTCTCACTTCTTGGTATCTCTTCCTCTTCTCCGTGTGCAGGGATTCTTCCCTGGAAGACGACAAACAGTCTGTCGGCGGTACGTGATGATCCTCCACAGCTGCTTCTTACAGGCAGGAAGCCACATGGATTCCTGAGGCCTGGACATCAGATATGTGTCTGATATACGACCACATAGGAGAGACGCAAAGTCGGATTTCTGTGTCACATTGAGGACAAAAATCTGATGTGAACATGGTAACTGTCATTCATCAGTAGATGGTCACTGTGCATCCACCCGGACTGCACCATCGACCCCGTGCTCAGACTGGAGGTTGTGATCCCGGCTGCACTGCAGCAGAAGTCAGATCTCACCAGCTGGGCTTTGCTGGGTGGTAAAGAAACGAGGTGTCAGTGGGTCCGTCGCCTCCGGAGCGCGTTTGACTTAAAGCCAAGCAGCAGGTTCTGATGTCGGCCGAAGCAGCACGAAGGCTCATATCTCATTATTTTACTGAGGTCTGGTTATGTGCTGCATCGCTTTAAGCTTTTTTTCACTCGTCACGGTCGACTGGCGCCAGCGCGCTGACTCATCAGGTGACGGTCGGGTCGGGATCTCACCGACTTCAATCCGAACGACAAACAAAACAATTAAACAGAACAAACAGAAAACAGGCCAGTGTAAACCTTTTCTCTCTGATTAAAATTATAATTTGACCGTGTACGAGGAAGCGAGGGAGCAGCTCCACGCGCACCGTATAATTGTAGTCTAATTGTCCAAGTGTTAATTTGCTCGATCATGTGGATGTTTGAATGAACAATTAGATTGCACGCTTGGCTTCAGCCTCCCATCATGCACCTCTCATTAGAGCGGAAGGTGTCAGGGGGGGGACAGCGGATTCTGTAAGAGATGTTATTTGTTTGTTTTTTATGATGATTTAATGTCGGACTTGAAGGAAGTTTGATGTCCGTGGTGTCCAGATTTAAAGGTGTTCTGCACTTGAAGACGTAATCTGTGTTTGACATCAGGACAGAAACCTCGTCACTCGCCCGCACAGCTTCAGAGGAGATGATTCGATTGTGGAGCTCATGACTGCACACGTTAGAATACTGATGAGGGATACAACTTTTAAAACACTGTAATCAATCAATTTAAACATCGAGACTTTGCAGAGGGAGACAGGCGATCAATTCCTGTTTGACAGATCGTGGACTTAAAATAGATACCTGTGTGTCGGCCGCTCACACGGCGCCGAGCGTCTCCTAATGAAGACATTTACATTGGAGCTGACGGACAGTCCATCACTTCTTATGATATCTTAGAGCCTTGAAGACTCTCGATACGACTGCAGGATAAATATATTTTCACAACTTCAATTTCCAGTTTTAAAATTTGTATTATTTTAAAGTATTTTTCAGTCACTCAAATAAATAATTTACACTGCAGATTATTTTTATCAGAAAGTCTAAGTTCATCTTCTTCCTGTTAATTCTTTGCATTTTGTGCTCTCGGGTTGTGAAACCCTTCGTAACATCGTCATTAAAAGCTCTCCGGGTGCCGCTAATTGGCCGGCTGCCCACTGCGCCGACGAGTGTGTGTGTGTGTGTGTGTGTGTGTTCACCACCTCCTGATGGGTCAAATGCAGAGAAACAGAAATAGAAAATAGAAAGCGATGTATAAATACAAGTGACAGTCAGTGCAACAACGTCAGAGTCCTAGTTAACTTTTTTTTAATCTTTTTAACCAAAGCACCAGATATTTTTCCAGTGCGTGTTCTTCATTCGCTGCAGACGTCAGTCACGCCGTCCAACAGCAGAGGAAGTTGTATATTCTGTCATTAAAGCAACATGAATGTGCCTCTTCCCTGATAACCTTATTTTCCGACTCTCGGCTGGGATCCAGCGGCGCCGCCACCGCGGTGAGGAGGAAAGAACAGCCGGAGCATTGAGCCACTATCTCTGACTGTCAGGCGATGTTTGAACAACATGGAGCGTTCAGATAACACACAACTACGGCGGCAAAGAGTCACGAAATTCATGACGGACAAGACGGTAAACTTCATGATGCCACGTCGAGGAGAGGCTTCAAGCAGCTTTATAGTGGCAGACTTCACCCGTAAAAGGAACATTACAAAACATATGAAACGGTAGTTAAATGTGTATCCACATCGTGTCAATCGGTTCTGATTCCATAGCAACCGTATCCGGCGTTAGGGCGCATTGTCCCGATATAATATACAGTCTATGTACCAAGCAAACAGCAGGCGACACATGAATCCTGTTTACTGACGTAATAACATGAAACAAAAACTTTTGCAGACAGATATCTGAAATAGGTTGCTGGCCAATAATTGTTCTGCATGTCAGACAATGACACAGAAACGTTCTACCGTACCTGTAAGCCCGAAGCGAGGGCTCGTTCGCCACGCGCAAACAGGCAGAACTCTCTGTAAATTGCATTTAAAACCCTTAGTGGCCCTCAAGCCCGACTAAAAACAGTAGCGTGACAGACCGGCTCTTTCAGCAGCAGCAGACGAGAGGATTAGAGCTTCCCTGATGTGGTTATTTCCTGTCCTACCATCAATTAATTGAATTGAATACTGCCAGTGAGACACAGAAGAGGGTGCATATGTTTAAAACCTGCAGGTTGCATCACTTCCCACCCACCACAATAACAACTCTCAACCTGTGAGCCTCCTGTCATTAAATCCATTCCCAAAAATCTCCGGGCATCAGCTGCTCTTGTTGCATCATCTGACTGTGTTTAAACATTAGAAGTGATACTGATGGTTCGTCACAGGCCTCAGCGACTGATGCTGCTGCAGAAAGTCTCCTTTCACATCTGGATGAGACACGACCAACTGCAGAGAGAGAGAGGAGCATCTGGACACTGACACAGGTGTGTCTGTTAACCCCGAAACACAACAGTTTGTTTGTGTGGAAGCCAGCCGGACCTCGACCACGGCGTTAAAGTAGAGACGATCACCTTCGTCGCAAAGGAGAACCTCGTGGTTGCAAACAGGAATCAATAAACCATCTCCTCCTGCAAAGTCCACTGCTTGTCGGCCATGACAGCCCCCCCAACCTCCCTACTTCCTCCCTTATATTGACGTCAAAAGCTGCGCGTCTCATATTGACACCGATGAGTTATCTGAGTCGTCGTTATCCGACGTCGAGGGACGAGGACGTGTGCAACTGTAACCGATCCGCTCGTCATCTTCACAGGTAAAAGGATTCAAACATTAATGATATCACATCACATTCCGGTGTAACTACAAAGATGTTTTTTAAAACACGGTGCATCTATGACCTCTTCGCTGCGGCTCATCAGAGGAGCAGCCGGGAGCAGAGGTCAACCTCCCGATAATTACTGCAGCGAGCGGAGCGAGGCGTGCAGCGCTCCGCCTAACCGACTCTGCAGGTCGTCCTTGTTAGACGCATCACGCAGATACAAATATTCCTTGGATGTGACCCAGCTCACATGAATGTGCATCACAGTCTGGATTTACTGGAGTGTGTTGCCATGACATCACACAGTGTGTAATCCAACATACTATCAAAGGTTGCAGGGAAGCAGCGATCTCTGACAGGACTGCAGAGCATCGCTGTGGTCCAACCACTGAACCGTGCTTCCTTTTTGTTGTTGTCTCCTTTTACACTTGTTCTGTCTTGTTAGCAGCCTGTCAGTCATCTGTACCATGAAAGATGCTATAGCCCACGAACAAAGTTTGATTGATCGGTTGAGAACGGCTGTTTCGCATTCCGTCAACAGTCCTTGTGGTTTCCTGACCACAATCTTTCCTCTAAGCACTGAAAACTCAATCTTGATCTTGGAAATAGCTGTTTGACAAACCGTATCCTGATTCAAGGTCCACTTATTATCTCTCCCATTGCTTTCAACCGTATAATACAGTTTATATATTTCCTCAGTTGCCATGGCGATGGCAGCTGAGAAGCTGTTGGGGCGTTTCACACCGCGGCACATTTACAACTAGTTGTCCCTCAGCTGCCATTGAGATGAAAGCATGTTCTGGAGGTTTGGTCTGTGTCACCTGGTCTTCATCACGGAGGAGAGTTTAGAGGAGAGACGTGTCTTTTATCTAACTCGGGTAAGAGTTTGTTTAATGGTCGGGGTGTGGTGAGGGTTAGGTAGACGCCACCCTCGACCCAGTCATAAACTCCACCTTGTTTGTTAACGCCAGTGGCTGGTGGTTATACTTTGACTTGAGTGACATTACTCTACCTCTTCTTGGGACTTGACTTGCCAGTCTTGGCTACAATCCATCCTTTTATCTGGTTTTTGAGGTTAGCAAGCTCTGGCACAGGGAATACAAGGCTACAATGAAGGCACATCGATTTGATCTAATATCTGACAATAGACAGGATTGATTGAAATGTCTTTGTACCGAAAGTGTTGTAGTATAGGAGCATTTAAAGGGGGAACAGTCAGGCTGAACAGTCAAATGCATTTCATGAAAGAAATCAAGCTACAACTGATGCACGGGTGGTTCTGTAATACGTGTTTTGTTCTTTATATCCAAGGTCCTAGTGGAAGAGATAAAGACAATGGAGGTATAGATTACTGCCCCAGCTGTTTTGTAAAGCAATAATTTGTCTTTATTTTCATTCCATTAATACGATCGTTGTTCAGAGCCAGCAACTGTCTTGTAGTATCAATAACTGCAGCGACACCAGAGGCTCTTTGAAGCTGTAACTAAGACACCGCAGCGCTCGGCGCTGAGTGCTTACAATGAAAGAACGCTTGCCAGAGGTGCAGCCAGACGCTGTAAACATTTGGGGCTCAACACAAGCCAGGAGGGAGCCAGGGGATGCTTCTCCACAGAGATTCATTCCACCCGTTTGCAGCATCTGTATGCAAGTAAGCAATCTGGAATACTGGAATTAAAAATCAGTAGGGTATTCATACATCATTAGGGTAATAATGATGAAGCAAAGAGGAGGAACAACAACATTCAGGCCATCTACGCCGCAAGCCAGGTTATAAAGAATCGTGCATTGATCTTGCTTGACTTTTCCATGTGTACTGTAATAACTATGTCAAGAAGACATGAAATACAAGCTGAGCCGGAGTAGATGAGTCTCAAGAAAGACCCGAGGGCGCCGTATTACAGCCGGAGCAGGTGTAACAAACGGCTGGATTGTTTTCTATACCGAATTAGCATGTTTCAAACGAGATGTCAGAGGAGAGAGAAACACGTTTAACAGGACGTCAGGGTTTCTTCAATTAAACTGTAAAGAAAAGGTCCTACCTGCATGAAGTGCACCATCAACACTCCACATAGACTTCAGC
>CAAKHC010009528.1:0-13948 GCA_901007825.1 Macroramphosus scolopax | reverse complement strand
CTGGAAGCTCATCAGTTAAGAAGCAAAAAAAAAATGTGTCAATGAGTCAACATCTGTTCTCCTTATTTAAAAAGCAGATCCAACCTCTCCTGTTCCTGTCGGTGTATGTGTTGCCAATCGCTTGGTAATCCTGACCTCCAGGATCTTTCCCTCCGACCCCCCTCACACACCCACGCAAACCTCACATACTTCCACTCCGATCCACGTGAGCCCGGGGCCCCTTCTCCTCGGGGTTAAGAGCCGCCACAGGCCTCCTCCAGTTGCCTGCCTGCAGCACATTAACCTCCGGTGTTGGTCCTGTTACAGGACGGCCCTGCACCGCCTGCCTGCTGCGCATTATCATAAAATATGACATACGCGCATAAACAGCTGCACTGACACACATTTTTTTACATGTATGTTTAACCGGTTGCAAATCTTTTTCTTCATACGCCGCGCACACACACTGGGAGTGATGGTGAAATATGGGTTAAAGGTTAGGCAGAGTGTGTGTAATACATTTGCACCTGTCAGCCAAACATGCTGGCCCATATGCTCAACACTACAGGGAGAATAAAATAGCTGTGTAATTCTATCATGGAGAACGGACCCCGCTGTCGTCACTGATTTCATTATGACTCGCTCGAGAGTGTGTGTGAGCACATTTGTGTGTTTAGCCCGGGAATAATGTCCCCGGCGCTGTTATCGCTGCTTTAATCTAGCCTTCCATATGTTCCACTTTTTTTTTTTTAGACCCTCTCAAAATCTCCCGTCGAACGGCTTTGTCCACCTTGCAATTGGATTTTTTTCACCAGCGGGGAGGAGAGAGAGGGAGGACACAACAAGTGCAGAAAACATCTCACTGGCAGATTTCCTTCTTTCAATCGTCCCAGACGAACACACACACACACACGCACACACACACGCATGCAGTTACAAGTTGAGATTAAGGCTTTTTTTTCCAGAAAGAAAGGGATTTGCTCAGGCTAGCACAACAAACGTCTCAATACGGGAGGATTTCCTTGGGGATTGTCTCTCCGTTTTACAAGGAGGTGTTTCTGGTGCCTCCAAGTCAAGACACGGCAAGTTAACCGAGGCCTCATGTCTCCGCGGCAACGCGGTTGTTTGGCAGCCAAGGCGCAAGCGATACAACACACAGAAAAATTCAAGATACGATTCGCAATAAACCCCCTGATGCATTCAGGAGTGCATCTAAATTCGATATAAAAGGATCCGCGGATCCTGATAAAAGATGATAAAAGTACATGTTGTGCCACGTCTGCAGGATCCCCCTCTGCGTCCTTCCTCTCCTCCTTTAGTTTTCATCCCTCTTCGTTATCGGAATAAAGGCGGGTGCCCCGATCACAGAAGTTCACAAACTGTATGCATAGAAAGACAGAACATTGAGAGGGAAAAACTCTCAACAGCAGCACTTTGAGTGAAGTGCAGTTCTTAGAAAAATGAATTAATCTTCTAATGATTTCGAGCTCTTTCTGTTTGAGAGATCGACCATAGAAATCTACAGAGTAGCAGTCAATGGGAGCTTAGCACTGAGTCCTCCACAGAAGGTTTTCAAGGCAACGCCGGCTTTGGAGTGTACAAGGTTGGCATTTAGCATCTTAATCTGGGGGATGAGTGTGACATTGTGCATTAGAGCATGTTAATCTGGCTCCCTGTTGACCCTTGATATTATTGATATCATCCACATCACACAAATGGACCGAGGAGGACAAAAAAAAAACAACTGAGAAAAATGCACTTATCCAGGCGAGGGAGAGATGGGCGATAAGGGTGAGACGGCGAGAGGTATGAGGGAGTTATTTAGCGGGATGATCAGTTAAAAGGATAAACAGAGAGACAGAGAAACGGAGGTAAGTGGAGGAGAAATGTGAGAGAGAGGAAATGTGTGTGAGTGCGGCGCGGTTTAAAGAGGGTCAATGGCGTGGGTCAGGCATCATATGGAGAGGCAGATGTTGGAACATATTGTCCTGGATTACCACACTGTACACCGGAGAGATGGACGGACGAACAACGGACAGGCAGGCGGGGGGGGAGGAGGAGGAGGAAGAGAGGGACAGGAGAAAAACAGAGACAGATGAGAGGAGGCAATCGAGAAAATCCACCGAGCTTCTCCGGAAAAAAAAAAAAAAAACTTATCTTGAGGAGAGAAAGAGTTTAGCAAAGCATTTTTTTTCCCTCCATGTGAGGACGGCTGCAGGGCTGATATCTCCTCCTGGGACTGACAGGCTCTGAGAACGACCAGGACGAGGCATTTACTGATAGGATGGGATCAATATAACATCAATAGGAGCACACACAGGTGATAATAAACCAAAACACCACTTCAATAAGGACAAATAAATAAAATAATCTAATGGCATTAAAATCAATAAAGTTAATCTTACAAATAAATTAAGTAGTTGATCAAATATGACGTAAATTATATTTCTGTTTAATTTAATTGAATACATTTATTATTATCTGTTGTATAAATTCCCTGATGTATTTGTACTACATCTCCATTTACATTATTAATTTATTGATTTTATAAAGACTAATTAATTTGTTTATTAATTATTTCCCTTTGGCATTTTCTACTTATTTAACTTTTTATATTGTCTTTACATTTACATTTCTGCTTCACTATGCAATGAAGGGTCGTCATGCAAAGTTCCAACATGGGGTCAACTTCTTGCTTCGTGGTTTGACCAGGTGGAGTCTGCAGCAGCTTTCAGTCCTCCTTAAGCAACCAGCTGATATTTCATTATTTCTTGGTCGATTGTGTCGTAGAAGAGAAAGGAAAACAGGCTCCAAAGCAGACGAGACAAATTCAAAGACAGGCTGATAAGACATCAGGACAGTGTGTCGAACTAAGCCCACTCTGCTCTTCTCTTCGATTTCTTTTTTTTGTTGTTGTCTTCCCGTAATGATAAAACCCCACAAGTACAAAAAAAAAACATGGTCCAACAGACAGGATGTGAGACAGACAGAAGACAGACAGACAGACAGAGAAGAATCCATTAAGATCCATACAATAGTCCTCAGTGTCCATGTAAACAATAGAGCTCAGGCCTCTCTGAAACGCCGCTAACTCCGACAACAAAGAGTTGGCGAGCTGGTAATCTGACTAAAGCTGCAGATTATTGACCAAGAAGACTCTCTCCCACACACACACACACACGTACACAAATCCCCATCTACTAAGACGATAGGAGAAAACAGCACAAAAGAGAACGGACACAGCTCAGTGTGCATGTGTGTGCGTTGCATTGTGAGATGAACACGCACACACACTGTCGATAGTCACACATCACCCTCTCCCCTCTCGTCAATACATGCTCACACACATACAGACACACATGGGGGACGTCATGTGACGAGACACGCCGGTCGCTATTCCCCTGCACACATGCAGATGTGGTCTCACATGTGTGGAAAAAAAAAGGGGGGGGGGACAGGTCTTAACAGTTCGAACGTACACACAGAAAGCGAAGGGGTGATACACACACATGAACGCACACAGCTCAGCAGTCTGCCCGGCTAGTGAGTGACATTTCAAATTCCTTAGTCTCATCCTGCAACTACAATTGCAATTTCCGTCTTTCACTCATTGACTTGGGGTGTGTTTGTGTGTATGTGTGTGTGTGTGTGTGTGTGTGTGTGTGTGTGTGTGTGTGTTCAATGTGTGCTCGCTCCTCCAGTCACCCCAGGGGGCTTTGCGCTGTCACTTCCTGTTTGTTGACATCCATGTCGTTGTAGCGACGCTCTCGGCGCACTCCACAGTGCCTCTGCCCTCTGTACCGAGTATGTGTGTGTGTGTGTGTGTGAGCGCTTGTGAGTCTGTGTGTGTGTGTGTGTGTGTGTGTGTGTGTGTGTGTGTGTGTGTGTGTCATTGCTCGCTGGCCCATTGAGCAGCCTCTGAGTGACGGGAGCTGGCCTTGTAATGGAACTCAATTCACTCCACAAATAAAGAGGCCTTTGAACCACTGGTCCGAATATGGCAGGACTCACATAAGCACATGCACACACACACACACACACACACACTGCCTGTGGTCCACTCGCTAGGGGGTTTGGCTGGTGCGAAGAGGGGGTATCTAAAGGGAAGGGTCCCCCCCCCCCTTCTTCCCAGAGCCACAGTGCAGCTAATTGAAGAGAAATGAGTGAGCAGAGGCTGATCTGATCTCAGCGAGCCGGCTCGCCGCGCCGCGTCCGATGTCGGCAGCGTATGACCGACCTCCTGCTGACTTCCACATCAGCAGCAGCAGCAGCGGCGGCGGCGCACCACGTCTACTGTATGTACCTCAATTATCAGCGTCCCCCTCTGTGTCTATAACAGCTGCAGACACTGCAACTCCAGGCTCAGCAGACAGCTGCACCAAAACACTTGATGAATCTAATTGTCTAAGAAGGAGGAAGACGTTCACGTCAGAACGCTGAGGTGCAAGAAAGTAGAATAAAATCTAATACTGAAAAAAAAAGGCTTCACACGCTCAAATCGAATGCATCTATTTACTCATGAATGATCCAACTCCCTCTTTCTTTATCACCTGCCTCAGAATAAAATTCACCTTTTCTTTCCAGTGAGGCAGAAAGTTTGTGAATTCAATGAAAGCAGCAGAAAGAAGTAAATAGATGGCAATAAAAAAAGATGAGGTTCTGTATAAACACTAATCTTTTCCATCATGTTTCTTCAGCGGTGAACACTGTTATTCCCCACATGTGAGTGACAGTCAGGCGGAGATTATTTCATATTCTAATACGAATAAGAGAACTTCTTTATGCGAGTCTGCGCCGCCTGATTTTTTTTCCTGTTGCACAAAAAGAGATGAATGTCTTCATTTAAGATAGCAGAGGAGCTAATGTGGCTGTCAGGACTGATGGAGAGAGGTGCAAACGGACAGAGAGAGGGAGAGATGGAGGGGGGGGGGGGAGCAGCAAAGACAGCATCTCTTCCTTGTCCATTTGCATAAACCAGCCTTTGTTTGACGCCGGTGGCTGGCAGCCAAGCACCAACAGAAGGACGGAAGTTTAACTAAAAAAAGAAAAAGGACGGTTCCCTTTCAGAAAAATCCTCCAGCAGAAATAAATAATAACAAGTATAACTATTCAAAAAAACAACACATCTGTTACTTCCCGCAAAAAAAAACAACCGTTCTGTTGCTGTTCAGACGAGGGAAGAACAATTCTGAGGGAAAGAAAAGCGGCGTCTCGGAGATTTGTATTAGCCGACAAGAAAGCGGTTGGACGACGACGGAAAGAAGCGTTTATGAATATTGAAGCTCCGTCCAAGTTGTGAATATTATGCCGTGTCTGTTGCTGTGGAAATACTGGCCAGAGACTGTTCTGTGTTGCTGTTTTGCATAAATATTCCAGAGTATGTTCACACCATAGCAGCTCACACCATAATGCTTTTATTTAATTGGAAAATAATTAAATGCATAAATAATGGGGGATAGGGAAAATCTGCTTTTTCCGTTGCCCACACAGTTATTGAGTATCTATATTTAAATCGTTGGTTCTCCGTGTAAAATCTTATTGTCAGTCCAGAAAGAAACATCGCAGGGGCACGAGACACTTCTGGCATGTCCCATCTGCCATGTAGATTCACAAATGTTCCCGTCCCTCTCGTTCTCTGTCCGTAATCACTTTCGTTCACCTTGAGCCAAAGCTGCAGCTCACCGCGTGACCTCGATAGCCGAATGTTTTCCCTTTCTCCCACGATGCACCTGGAGGGGACATCGCCATCTCTGGGACTGTCAGAGAGGCTGTTAGCGCTTGTCCCATGGGTGTGGGGGCGGGGCGGGAGGTTGACAGTAGAGATGTCCCTCTGTCACACAAACAGAGGCCGGGCCACTAATGGCCTCTTCTTCCAGAGCTTTTTAGCCGAGCTTCTTCTTTTTTGTTTGTGTACTCTCGAGTATTCATTTATTCATGTCGCCCCTTTCTTCTCTTCTTCTTCCTCCCTCCTCCCCTGCTCTTCTCTTACATTACTTTACTCCGCCTGTCTCTCTACCTGTCTCGCTGACCTTGCAGCAGTTGTACGCCGCTCAGCTGGCGGCCATGCAGGTCTCCCCGGGGGCCAAGCAGCAGGGAGGCGGCCTGCAGCAACAGGGCAGCCTGGGCACACACTCCCCACCCACCATCACACACCTACAGAGCGACAAGGGCCGCGGCTCCCCACCACCAAACAAGTCCAAGGTAAAGAACAAAGTGTTTGTGTGCATGTCTGCGTGCTTGAGACTAGAAATGCCAAAGGTCCAATCGAGAAAACAACATGAGAATGACACCAAATCAAGTTCTCAGCTCTCTAGCTGGCATCGATCTAAGCCCCGCCCCTCCTGTTGGCTCTGCTTCACCTGCATAAATTACACATTTGCCATTTGTTTTAATGCAACACATCCAGTGGCCTCACATATGTCCCATTATAGTTTGACATGGGTAGAAACATCTGTCCAGGTGTTTGACGCGAGTGAAGGAGCAGGGCTCTCTGCAGAGCGCCCACCTCCAACGAGGCTGATGTAGAAAGATCAGATCGGCCCCCAAATTGGACGGCTTCTTTCTTGGCCCATGCTACACCCCTCTATTCAATTTGGGGGGGGGGGGGAATTGTCCTGGTAGAATTACAGATTGTCTCTCTACATAGAAGTCAATTAGAAAAAGACATTACACAAATTGACGAGGTAAAACTGAACCCCCCCACCCCAAACATCTCAGTATACTTTGGCCTTTCTAGTGTCAGCACGCCATCGGACAGAGTAAATGTCTGGCCGGAGGAGATTGCGTTTCTCTGCATTGCATGACCTGAGAATGTGGTTCCCGAGCTTGTTTGAAGAATGTCAAATCCTTTTTTTTTTCCTCCTGTTTTCAATCAAACGATCCTCAGTACAACCTCCCCTGACAAAACCTGCAGTCACCTTTGCAAATCAAACACTGTAACTTTATCACAAAACTCCAGCTGGCATGTGGTCACAGTGGATTTGGGGGTGTATCGGTGTTTGTGCCATTTTCTCGCCTGGCTGCCCAATAGGGGCGAAGGGAAGCCTTGTGTCCACCCAAGTGGAATTCAATGAATATGTGGTGAGCCTCCGGGACCCTTAACACCCACCCACCCGTACACACACACACACACCTAACCTCCGTGCCTCCTGCCATCTTCTATCCACCGTCGGACCCCCCTGCAAGTGGAGTTGTCACTCATCAATCAACACACAGGATACAACAACACCATCGCAACCCCACCGAGATCCGAATTCAAAATTGTGTCCTGTAAATCAAACTTTCCCAACTTCCACATGTCCTCTAAATATTGTCCGAATGGTTCCTCACCGGTGTTAGCTGTCATCCGAACACACGAACCGACCCACACACCGTCAGGACAAACTCCCCTGGTTGACCCCAGAGCGTGCGCCCCTGCTTCCTCGTCCATCAACCCCCTTCCCACATCTCCATCACACACACACGTGTTATTACCATATATATGGAGTTGGGCTGACAGGCGAGTGCTGCGGCCTGTGGTGGAGGGGAAGTGAGGAGCGGTAATGACCTCCCCGGTCCAGCAGGAGTGCCGGACTGGGGAGTGGCACCACACGTGGACCCAGACAGGCCCCATGGAGCCAAGATGGCTGATTGACCACTGGGCTGTTTCGGTGTTACTCCCCCATGAATGGAGAGACACATATTAAATAGGCAATAGATTATTTTTCTCTTTCTTTTAATCTTTTTTTAAATCTATTATTCGTCCGGCCGCTGTGCTCGTACTTCTCTCTCACCCTCTTTCCTTCCTGTCTCTCCGTCGCTGTCGCTGTCTCGCTCTTGGTGAGTGACATGTATATTTCAGAGGTGTTCTCCCCCCGTGGGCTCTATCTCAGGTCTCAAGTCATTTAGAGACCCGCTGCCTACCTCTGCTCACAGCTGTTTGGACTCAGGCACACACCGCTTAAGTGCTTTACCCTCGGGTGAGACACAGACGCGCACACACACACACACACACACACGTCGGCGAATGCAAGCGCACACACACACAGGTGTTGAACGAGACACCATGCCATCCCGGAGCCGTGCAGCGTCTGCACACTAATACACATGGCACAAATCACTGCAGCTTACATGCAGTTTTCTCATACGCAAGACTGGACGGTCGGATGTAGGCAGGCATGCATACAGAGCTGTACAGTAGTGCACCATATGCAGCCCATGTGCTGACATGCATCTCACACACACGCGCAGCGCTGAACAGCAACTGGGTGCATCCACACTGTACCAATATGGTGTAACACTGTCCTGCATAATAATGTTTTTTCATAACATCTCTGTATTAAGAAAAAAGAAAAAAAGGCTTTCGCTGCAACCCAGTTCGGTACTTTTACTTGAGTACCAATTTCCAATGAATCTTCAATTAGTCCGCATTCACAAAAACAGCTGAAATGGAAACCACAGCCGAAAGTACCAGCGTCTTATAATTAAGAATTAGGACCGGCGATAGAAAAACATTTATCTCAAGAGGATCGTGGCTCCAAGAGGTTTGTTCTCCTGTCCTGAGCTTGTTTGTCCGGCATGTTCAGACTCTTTGGATAATACACGTCATGTACCTTTACAGTTGATCAGCACAGTAACAAAACTTAACTTAGCAATTCCAAATGTTTTATTTTGATCTAATAGATTTGAGTCACAAAGATAAACCAGACTAAACTTCTGAGGCAAAATAGAGTCTGTCATTAGTTTGCAAATACAAATTAGTGGAAAACGGAAGGTGAACTTTCACACTTGAGGAATTAGTGTTTGAACAAATGCCAAGTGGAGATAGAAACAGTGTCATATATGCCTCTGCTGTCTGATATAATTAGATATGACAATATAATTAATATCCAGAGAGTCACTTACAGCAGGAAGAAAGGAACGAGAGAAGGAAGCAGTGAGGGGAGGAACCACAGCGAAGGACAGGAAGGGACATGGACGGGATTATTGTAACACACAGACCTGCCCGGGATAGAGCCACACACACTGGTCCGGTTATTTAAAAGGCCAGCTCCCATGATAAGAACCTTCAAGTGAAATAGAGTCCGCACACACACACACACACACCGTCCTCTCTCCCCTCCCGTCTCTCTCTCCGTCCCTCTGGCTCTGACTGTCACTCTGCATGTTTTCGGTCTCAGAGCCGGAGACTGTTTCATCAGCCAAGAGAGACACAAAAGCAATTGTATTAATTCAAGATTCTGAGCCTTTCAGAGGCTTTAGAGGCCTCACACACACACACACGCATGCACACACACTGTCATGAGATTTAGAGCTTGTTGAACAATGTCTTGACACAAACACACACACACACACACACACACACACACACACAACGCACACACAAGCAAGTCCATCCAAGCCTCTCAGCTACACTGTCTCAACTAATTCCTCCACACTGGCATAATGCAGGTTGGCCACCTTCCCACCGCAGGATTTGGCTTGGCGCGGGGAGGAAATTCCCCCCATCCACTGTACAAGAGGCAGAGGCATTATCTATTTGTAATAAATATTCAAACCAGTTCCCAGCCAACGACCGCCATAATATGGGTCAGGTTGGAGAAGATCCTGCTCAGTTCTTCTCTCCTCTTTTCTCTCCTCTTCATCACTGCCCCATTGTCTCACTGAAGGCATCTTTGGGGGTCTCCATCTATTTAGAAAGACCCCCCTAATGAAGGACAATCCGGTTAGGCTTCGTCGCACACACGCACGCACAGACCCACACATACTGGTGATCATACACACTCGCACGCAGGCACAAACCCATGTAGGGGCTTAATTGGTGGGGCTTAATTGAGTTGTGAGGGGCTCATAAGGCTTAGTTTGACTCAAGGAGTGGGAATCAGGGAAAGTCTGCCTTAATGGGTGGATACCCCCCCAAACACACACACACACACACATACAGTACACGCTGTCTTAAATCCTACTGTAAGGCCGATTCTACTCGGCCTTACAGTAGGATTTACACTAATGACGAGAAAATATAGAAAGATAATGTCTATTCTATTCTATTCTATTCTATTCTATTCTATTCTATTCTATTCTATTCTATTCTATTCTATTCTATTCTATTCTATTCTATTCTGTTTTATTCTGTTCTAAGGTTTAAAGCTACAATAGTTTGTAAGTTTTGTGTAAGTTCTGTCTTGAAGTACAGACTTAGACTTAACAATTAATATGTAATCACACTAAAATAGAAGTTCATACGTACACACAAATAGATTTTAGTTCCACACCTTACAGTAACTATCGAAGTGCATCTTCCCTGGGGGGGGCAGTTGGCTGTCCCCTGCCCCATGTTGTGTCTGCCTGTTAATTGTGGGGTTTTAATTACACTGAGTGGTCTGTGTACATCTGGCCCCTCTGCATCTAATTCCTTCCCGCCATGTGACCCTCTGGAGTCGCCCCACCCAGATTGGATTAGGTCATCGGCAGGGGTGATGTTGCCATGGCGATAAATGTGATAACAGCCCCGGGCGTCATGTGGAGGTCCACAAGCCAATTCATTTAGGGGCTGTTGTCTGTTACATGTGTTGAGATGATTGCTGTGTGGAGACATTCATTCATCAAGAGGGAGCTTATTTATAAGATATATGAATACAGAGCCGGCGTTATAAGATCTGGATCCCGCAGTGACAAATTAGGAATCTGAGCCATCGGCCTGAAGAAAAAAAAACCCAATAAAAAGATATATTGATTGTTTGCAACAACTGTGTGTTGTCTCTGAAGCAGAAAGTGCTACTGTTGCCTTCACACACTCCCGCGGCCGCGGCCATGAAGGACCCCTGCCTCTAATAGACCAAGTGCACATTGAAGTGGCAGACGGCGTTCTGCTCTGTTCTGTCCACGTTTGATTCTTTGAAACATCACAGGGTCTTTACTCTCTGCTAAGACGTGTGTCTCTGTGTGAAAAAGTGAGTGTCCACTCAGGTTTCGCCGAATGATTTCAAGGTGGTTCTTGTCCTCAGGTGTTGGATTGCTGCTGGTTTTGTTTGAAGCATTTTTTTTTTTTTTTTTTTGGAACAGCATTTCAGTGCATGTTTATTGGAGTGTGCACGTGCATGTGCATGAGTCACCCCGTCTCTGCCCTGTTTGAAGGGGGGATTTCACTGTGATGGGAAGCCTGTTGTGTTGCATGTGAATGTCAGTGGTTTGCACCGAAAATTATCCTCATTTGTGCTGTTCGTATTTCTGCTTATGACGAGCTGTTTGGGCAGTGGCATGCACCGCATCACCTGTCCAGCCGGGCTTGCCCTAGATTGCTGTGCATGGGTTCACATTTCATTAGTAAGTGTTTACAGTTGTAGCCTCAATTGCGAGTGGTCTCAGTGAGTGAGGGCGAGGGGGTTTTGCCCCCTGCCTCCCGCTTCCAAATTCCTACGGTGGTCACAGCAGGCGAAACTGTGCTGTTTTGGTTTTTGCAGGACAGTGAGGGTGCACAGCCACTGAACCTGTCGGCCAAGCCTAAGGCATCCGAGAGCAAGTCACCCAACTCCCCCCCAACTTCCCCACAGGTTACCGCTGCTGCTGCTGCTGCTGCCAAGCTGGGCCCTGCAGGCTCCATGAAGCACAGTGGCGTCCCCTCCAGCATCGGAGGACTTCCGACCCGAGTCAGCTCAATAGGTAGGTGGACTGAAGCACCTCCTCATGCATCTTGCACATTTTGACCCATGTTGCAGCATTATTAGTTGCCAGAACTGCAAAGATAATTAACCTCTAAATTCACACGTCCTAATTCAGAACAGCGCATGCACACAGACTTTATATAAGTGTCTGTCTTCCAGTACCTATTTTCTCTTCAAGCGCAGCGCTGATGGCCGTGCTGCTAGCAGCGATAACGAGATACACATTTCCCTCGTAGTGCTGCCATTGTTGGTAGTGCCAGTACCATAATCATACCCGACCATATGCACACATACATAAAGTATGACATAAATGAATCACTATTTTGTACACTTAATCCATTTTTCACACACCACTGATAGTTCAAATATTACACATATGTAATAGGCTATAATTAGTGTGTTTGTGTTTCTCTTCCACGTCGCTGTTTGCCTCGGGGCCGCTTCATTGTTATGTGTTTATTAGTGACTGAAAGAGACAGAGAGACATACGAGCGAGGGGAAGGAGGGAGAAAGAGAGAGAGAGAGATGGGGGGATTAACGCTCTTTCTTTTTTTTTTTTTCCCAAGCGGGGGAATAATAAAGAGAGGAGCGTATGACAGACAGGAGGTATCACCAATGAGATTAGACAAGCCTCTTACATGAGCCAGGACAGCGCAAACACACAGCATTAATGACACAATGACAGCACACACACACACACACACACACACACACACACACACACACACACACACGATCCCTCCTCCTCCTATGCAATAGATTTTTTTCTGACTTCTTGGCTAATCTCACTGTTTTTCAACAAATCGTCGGATTTAATATCAGATTAGTGGATTTGTGGTCCCAGATGTTTTTTGTTTCCGAAAAATGGATTACAGTGTTTAAAGTTTGTGTGTGATCCCTGCTGGATGTTTGTGCGTGGGGACCAGGATCCCGGTCCTGTCGTCGCTCAGGTCCCATCTGTTGCCACGGAGTTTACCCGGTCAGCAGCACATTTGTTATTGCGGCTCATCCTCGTATTAGGGTTCTTGTTGCAGGTTCAGAGGGGATAGACGGGGCAGACGAATCGGAAAACAGACTAGCAGCGGTCGATTTGATGTGGAGGCGCGGCGACTGTACGTCTGTGTGCCGCGTGCAAAATATTAATATGTTTTGCCTTCAGGAGGAAGAACAGACGGATGTTTAAACAAAGTCTATACAGCTGAAATAAAAAAAAGTTACCAAGTACCATTTAAATTAAATTTATACAACAGCATTTATATCAATTAAAGTCACATTCAGTATTTATTAATATGTTATATTTTGTAATATTGAGAGGAAATAAACAAGATACAATTAATAAGGCAGGAAGTGAGAGAGGTGGAGGAGGTAATTTCAAAATAAATCACTGTACAGAAAATAACTAAGTACTATGTACACATCAAGTGTTGTGCTCTAGTACAATTTGAAGCCCCTTTTACTTTACTGTAGGAAACCATAAACATCTGTACTGCTTTGTTCTGAAATAAAATCTAAAATTGGGCTTTTATATAAAAACACACAAAGGTGAATATTCAGCACAATATGAGATGAACTTTAAAATGTTCATGTTTAAAAAATCCAGTAATATAAAACTCTTGAAGCCGACATTCGTAACAGTAAAGTAAATGTACCTTTTGTATTTAATCTTGTAATATGATACTTTGAGCACATTTAGATCAGAACTACTTATTCCTTCTTTGCTTCTGATTAAGTAAATAATATACAATGCAAATATTGGCTTCTACTCATAATGAATATTGTATAATAGTTGTTTTATTACTTTTACTTTACTAAAGACTCTCCTTCCATTTCCAACATGTATTTTTATGTTTTTATTTGGACTTTGAGGATCTTTTCTTCTCTCCTCACATACATAACAGGAGTTCTTGTATCACTTGTACCAGTTGTAATAAACTGCAGTACTGTGTGTACTCCTGCAAAAACTGATGGATACATTTTATGATCATTTATTACTAATTTATATGAACGAGGGTGAAATCCAACAGTCAGTAAAGAGTTCACCGGCCCCCTGAATCCTCCACACTTTCTTTGTCGGCGTCTCCAACCCAAAGGCATGTTTCCTTTATCCCACTTCATCCGTCCATCCGTCTCCCGATCTGAAACCGAACTGAAGGGCTGTCACTGCCTTCAGATGTGTCCACGATCACACTTTATTTTTTTTATTTTTATAAAATACTGAACTTCCCATCGACCTTCCTGCCGGAGTGGTTCTGTGCTCAGACGTGAACTGGGCCTGTCTGCAGAGATTTGGTGCTCACAGATAAATAAAATAAACCCCTTGTATGTGT